>VDFB02234064.1:371884-381946 GCA_007258455.2 Sequoia sempervirens
CATTGAAACCACATTGGAGTGAGAGAAGAACATATTGATCTAGAAGAGGCTAAAGAGGAATATACTCTTCATTTATTTGCTTGTGACATAATCATAGGTTTGTTGCATGCTTACTTGTTGTCTTTGTCACTTTTTGACCAATATGGACATTTATATCAGAATTTTTAACTGAATCTTCATCTTTTGATACTTATAGCAAATAAACTGTTAAGAATTTGAAAATAAACCGTTAAGAATTTGAAGATGATGCAAACTACTAATTTGTGACAATTTCTATGTAGATTCTAAAAATATTTTTTAATTTTTAAATTTTTTCTGAAGTAAATCATGAATCTTTCAACATCTTCTTTAATAACTAGTTTTAAATAGAAAACAATATTTTCAGAAAGTAACTTTTATGCCATCAATCATAACTTTTTTTTTTAATTCTATAAAGGATAAAATTTTAATTTTTGAAATATAGATTCTTAACATCAATATTTAGGGGAAAGAAATTTTTCATAATTTTAAAATTGTTACTTTTTTTTAATTAATTCTTTGAAGCAATTATAATTTGGACATATGTGTCTGTTGTCCAACATAACTTGTGTATATATCGAAATCCAATTTTTTTTTGGTGAAACAAGGACATCAATACCTAGGGTAAGAGTATTTTTTAATTTTTTTTACAATGGTTTACTATTTTTCCACCTTTGTAAAACAAAGAGCTTGATGTTTGGAGAAAAAACTATGTTAAGTAAAAATTAAAAATTATATATGTGATAAAATGAAAACATATCAAAACTTTACTTGTTGGAAAGCTTGTTTTGAGGGCTACGATCTTGCAAAATATCTTGTCAAGTTAAGTTCATCTGATGGTCCAACCCAAGATTTGAAATTGAATTTTCTTAGGAAATTTTGATGTAGAAGACAAACCTATCATTCTTAACCCCTTCAAACAAAGGAACTTCTTTCGAAGGTCTTACCTTCGCTCAAAGGTACCTTCTAGCAAAGATCACCATGCAAAAAAGCCAGTCTATGACAAACATCTTTGAGCAAAGGTCCATCATCAAGAGAAGGTGTTTAGTTGCATACCTTCTCTCAAAGGTCCTTCGAGTGAAGGTTTTACTTTACTTGAAGGTGTTCAAGTGAATCTAACCTGACCACTCAAAAAAAATCCTTTTTCCAAAAGTGAGACATAGTTCCATGATTTCACCCACCTATCACTTAGAGTCATAGACTTTATCCACTAGTTTTTTGACTCAGGAGAACTTAACCTCACAATTTGATAGATTTCAAAAAGGTTTTTGTAAGTGCCACATGTCCTTATGCATTTTTAGATGGCATAAATTAAGACAAGTGAATCTCCAACAATCCAAATTCTTCTATATTATATATGCTTGAGTCTTATACTAACTTATCTATCTTATTCCATAATATATATAAAAAATGCCAAGATATATCATTTTTCAGGCATCCATTTAGCAATTATATTATTTTGTTTTTGTAATAATATATTTGTTACTTATTGTCTTATATAATTGGATTATCTTATATTTTGTTTTGCTTTGCTATTTCCAATTTTCTTTCCTTTCTTTAATTTTTTCATATTTTTCGTATGTGAATAGCGGGTTAATTTTTAGTCCATTTATGGACTTGACATGAGAAATTGCCACATATGTTAATCATGTTCTTTCTATTGGTCTGATATCCATTGTGGCTTTTTGAAGAGTTAGTCCTTGTGATTTCTATATTGTTAGAGGTCAAGCCAATATTAATGGTATTTGTATTGAGTTATTCCTTTGAATTGTTGTGATTGGAACACTAGAAGGATGTTGATCATCGAATGAAGTTCTTGAATAACTATCAAATTACACCAATATATAGTTTGGTGGTTTGGGTGGTCATATTCCAAGTCTATATATAATTTCTTGAATAGATCCCAGAGCTCCATTAACAAGACCTACTTCTATCTACAAGTTTGATGTTAACATAACTCTTTCATTTTTTCTTAACAATAATTCAATGTCGAGTTCTAATGACATCCACCTCCTTGTAGGTGCCTAAAAATTCACTTGAAAATGAGCTAGCAAGTGGAAAAGGAGAGGTTGTGTTGTTGTAAGCAATGCCACACAACCTTTATAGAAGTCTACACATGTGCTATAAGTCAAACAAAGGGTTTAAGAGGCATAAAATCAACTATAGAGACAATAACTATGTTGTTGTAAAAAATGGACTATTGTTGTGGGTAGTTGTAGCGATGACTATAAGTTACTGTCAACAATTTCATACTCATAAAACACTCTAAACTTGCACACAATGGTCCACACTTTCAAAAAAATAAACTCATTTTAAATACTACTCCCAAACACATGCATAGAGATACCAACTATGGAGAGGATAATATTATATTATTCTTGAAATACATTTTTACACTTTTATATAGTATACACGCAGACAAAATTTCATATTCCTCTCTTGTCTTCCAGTTTCATATTAATATTTGCCAGCTCTCAAAACATTCTTTTATCCTTTGTTACCTTCTGTTCCCTCTATTTTCTACTATCTTCTTTCTCTTCTATTCTTTCTCTCAGAATCACCTCCAAAATTTGAAACTCTCCAAGAAAAACTTCACCTAAAACTATCATAACGTGCTTAAACCTATAAATTCCCAAATAACCTTTTCTTGAAGTCCAAAATTCCTTCACTCTTTCCCCTTTGTATCTTTCCTCATTGTTCCCTCAGCTAAATGAGCTTCTGCATTGCATTTTGAGCAGTTAGCATTAATAAGAAAATATAAACTTTTAAATTTCCAAATGTCCCTACTCATGGTAGTGTTTGAGGAAAATATAAAAAGAGATTTAAAAATAATAATGTGATGCCCCTGGATCAAGTTCATCACCTATGCATCCTTCAATTGCACTAACACTTCCATTTTTTTGTTGAAATTTTGTGTGCAATTGGATTTTTCAAAGAGTATTTATTTTTTTATTTTTTCTGTTGTGGCTATGAATATTCTCATTTAAAAAAAAAATGAACATTATTATCAAATTATTCATTTGTTGGTGCATCTAACCTTGTGTTAGATCTTTTCATTAGCAAACTCCAATCATCTATTGTAAGGTTTGCATCTTTAATAAGCAGTGTACGAATTCTTCATTGTTCATTGTTTGATCCATCTTAAATTCTAAAAATATGATCTAAATTAATTATAATTTTATATTCTTCCCATAGGATTTTATCTCATATTTTTCTTACATATAATGGTCTATCATTAATAGGAGGATATTTTTTGAGATCTCCAACCAAGATCATTGATATTCCTACAAGACATATATCAATGTTATATTCAAATGTATAATTGATGAGGACATGCAACAGATTTTAATTCAATTCATTGTGTACCTCCATATGATGATTATGAGATTCATATCACGGTAAGGGTTGACTATTTCAGAGCTAAGGGCTGGTAGAGGGTGACAAGAATCTACACTTCAAATATTTCACCAAAAACTTTAATTTCATCAATTAATATGTATCTGTATGCTAATCTTTGAAGATATGTTAATCTTGTCCCTTCTAGTTTTTTGAAGTCTTTCATTGGAATTTTTAATTTAGAATGAATAGTTGATGCACCTATATTTAATGTTGTAACTCCAATCAGTATAAGTAGAAGTAAGGGAGATCAATATGATGTTGAAGCATTTTGAAGTGATTTGGTTATGACACCTATAACATATGACTTTCATGTTCCTATTGTAACTTGAAAAATCATGAACAATGGAGGTTCATTTTTATTTGTTTGGTAGTGCAAAATTTATCATGTTAACTACTTTTTCTTATTTTTTGCTAAGGTTTTCATAGTTGATTGATTGTCATATCTCATCTTGAACTAATATCCATTTCCTTTCACATGTGGTGCTAATAAATTTGTAGCTTCATTTGTGTATTGTTCACTTTTAAAATCATTAGACCAATTGGTTTGTTTGTCAAAATCTCTCTTATCGAGCATATCCATTTCCAAAATTTGCATAGGTTGACCATAATGAAGGCTAGATAGAATTTTCCATTCATTCTTTGTCATAGTATCCCTAGAAATTTATATGTCATCACTTTGAGAATCAATAATATATTCAATAATGTCAGCCACTATTCTTTGTTCCACGTGCCATCAATTATAGTTGAAGTTTAACCAGTTTGAAGCTACTACATCATTGTTATGAACAGTTTCTCTTTGAATATCATGGAATGGTTTATAGAGTAACAACTTTGAGAAGAAAAAATCAAACCATCTTTCTGAGCCATGTTTAGGAATAGATTAGAATCTTGAAAATAATCTAACAATAGCTGTTGTTTTCCTTGCATTCCCTTTTTTCTATTTTTCACTTAGGATTATATATCCATGATTTTTCCATATCAATTAGCAAGATAGTTTTCATACCAGAAGGCCTATTTATGTATGCATCAATGAAAGATATTTTTTTTCTTCATTGTTATTTTCAGAGTGCAACACTACACATTTGAAAACCTTAATTGATACATTTAGATTGACAAATCTTCTAATGCTTTCAACCGATGAAAGTTCTAATAACATATGGCTTTTTTATTGAGCTCCAATATCTCTTTCTATTATTGCTTCAATCAATGTATTTCTATAAGTTTTTGTGGCTAGATCATCTATTTTTTCTATGTCTACTAGACATATTAATATTTGTTGGTATGTTTTAGATATTTTCTCTGATTTGGCCACATACTTAGCAATATATTTAATTACAAAATGTTTTTATAGAAAAAATTTCCATTCTATATTTTCTCTCTACTACTGCAAAATATACCAATTATGTGAATTAAGTCTATCATCATTTCTAGCAAGGACAAAAAAAAAATCACTAGTCTATATCTTCATATAATTTTTCTCCTTGCAAATTCAATGGCCATGAAGCATTGTACCTATAGTTCATATCATTCACATCAATTTATAATAATGAATGCATTAACAAATTATATTTATTAAACAATAAATTTTATCACGTTTGTAAAAATGATTACCTATAAACCATTTGTCCTCTTTTTTTCATAGAAATGCACCCTCTTTACACATTGTATGTCTTTGCATTATGTTTTCTATCTCCTCGTAATCCTTTTGAAAATCTATTTGTTCAAGTAGTCTTGTGTTTTTAAGACATGGATTTATAGTAAAATTTTGGAATGCTTGCAATATGATTTACAATCAATTAATTTGATGTATTTTTTGGAATACGACAACATCGGTAAATGTGGTAATGGTATACAATTTGGGTTTGTTACCTATTGATTTCTTAAATATGGGTATCATGTCTCAGATTCCATGCATGAACAATGAAGTTGAAATACTTGACCAATCAATTGTATCCATGTACATGTGTTGATCCTCTATGTTTCCACTCATATCTACACCAATAGTCTTGAACATCCATTCCTTTTTGAAGGATTTATTTCTTAAACTGAGAGTTTCATAAGTGTATGTATTGTGCAACTATATGTGGGTAGTCAATCACATTTTGTTTTAACCAAAGTAGTAGATGGCGATGTACCTAGCATTAGTACATGTAAGTTTGGCCAATAGAGGTCAGTTGCACTCAGTGTAAAGAAACTGGTGGGTATACCACTCTGATGTAGCATGTATGTCAATTCTACATGACATTTTTTACTATATGATCTTGTACCCCTTAAAAATAAGTTTTGAACCACATCAATCTATTAACAAGTTATGATTATGGCATATTGTTCATATGTTCATGAAGATCATGTTGGATATTGTTGATATGTGGTTTGTATTGATCATAAACACTATTGGCATTAATGTCTTTAAGGATGTACATATGTCGAGGATATTGGGAAAATTGTAATAAAATAAGTTGCAGGTTGTTGGTGATGTAGTGAGGTTTGGTATGGTGGCTAGCTCAGTATATTAATGATAAGAGGTTGTGGATTACAAGGCTTGTTGACAATTATATCTAGTTGATCCACATGAAGTTTCAAAGGTTTTCATGAAGATTTGATCGAGTTATAAGTATCTGTGTTCTGATAGTTGTTCTTTTGCTTTAGTTGGTGTTCTTGAAAGAAGATGTTATGATTCTAGTCATTTGATTTGTTGCAGATGCTTATGTGGTGATCCATGATGCTTGTGAATGTTTCTAGATGGTTCTCTATCTATGTTGTTGATCTACATTGATTGTTATTGCTCCACGATTGAGCTGATTTTCTTCTTAGTTATTCTACCTAAAGAAAAGCCTATGATATACAATAAGAGATTGAGGAAAGTAATTGAAAGTGATAATGTTAAGGTTGATGAAGACACAGTTAGACCATCCAAAACCTATGGATATGATTCAGACAATCAAAATGGTAGTTCAGATAAAGGAAAGAAAGTTTAGACTCCAAATCAAGTTCAAATGGGGAATCAAGAGAATCAAGAGGAAGGAACTAGTGAAAGTTCAGAAGTGAGATCACAAGAGCTTGAAGTTCAAGAATATCCTAAGACTCCAAGGTATGTAAGACTAAATCATTCAGAACATCAGATCATAGGTGATAAGAACAAAGGTGTTAAAACTAGGAGAAGAATTGCAAAAGAATATTGTTTGATCTCAAAGACTGAGCCTAATAGTGTCAATGAGACATGCAAAGATGAAGATTGGGTGGAAGCAATGAAAGAAGAACTACTACAAATTGAGAAGAATGATACATGGATTCTTGTTCATATACCTACCTTACAAAAATGTAATTGGAACTAAATGGGTCTTTTAGAACAAACTGAATGAGCAAGGTGAAGTTGTTAGAAACAAAGCAAGACTTGTGTGTAAAGGATATTCTCGAATGGAAGGAATTGACTTTGAAGAAAACTCTTGTTGCTAGGATTGAAGTTGTGAGACTATTTCTTGCTTATCGTGCTTACAAAAACTTCAAGGTTTATCAGATGGATGTCAAGTTAGCATTTATAAATGGTGAACTGGAAGAAGTGTCTATTGAGCAACTATTAGTTTCAGTTGACTAATCAAGGAGATATATGGTTTGTCGGTTGAAGAAAGCATTGTATGGACCAAGCAAGCCCCAAGAGCATGGTATGCCAGATTGGACAAGCATTTTTTGAAGCTTGGATTTAAGGATACTTTTGAGTATCTCAAAGGGAAGCTAGGGGTGATTACCCCTCCTAATCAGAATTAAGATGAATTGACTTGCATCAGTTTGTGCATTTCATAGTCATATCTTATGATCCAGATTGATGTTGTGGTGGCTGCTACTTAGGGGGAGTAGTCAGATGTTCAAAATGTAGTTCATAGCTTGTGTGGAGAAAGATATTGTGTATCTTTGCCATTGATGTCAAAGGAGGAGAAGATTCATGTGAAAAACTATGAAATACTTAAGGAGAAAAGAGTCAAAATCTAAGGGGAGAAAGTGCTAAGAGAAAGTGTTGTTGATGGTGTTTTTCACATTATGTGTTGCCATCAATGCCAAAGGGGGAGATTGTTGTATATTGTTTATATGTGGTTTTCATTGATGTCAACACTATTGGCATTAATGTCTTTAAGGGTTTATATATCAAGGATATTGAGAATTGTAATAAAATAGGATTCTTGGGTTCAATGGGTGATGCAATGGGGGTTGATTATGGTGGCTAGCTCGATTATATTAAATAATGATAAGAGGTTGTGGATTAAAGGTTTTTAACAAGTATATCTAGTTTATCAAATGAATTTTAGAAGTTTGCATGAAGATTTGATTGGTTATGGTATCTTTGTTCTAATAAGTTTGTTCTATTATTTTGGTTAGGCTCCACGAGAGAAGATGATATGATTCTAGTAAGTTAAGTTGTTGTGGATGCTTATGTGGTGATTCATGATGCTTGTGGATGTTTCTAGATTGTGCTCTATCTATGTTGCACATCTGCATTGATCATTGTGCTCGTGGTTGGTGATTTTCTTCTTTGTGTTCATGTTTTTCATGATCATGGGTAAAGGTGATTTATGGCATGTTAGGATCTTAGATGCATAATTTTTGAAGGTGTTTTCATTTTTCAATACATGTTTTGGGTCCTTACTATGTTGTGTCGAATTGTTTGGTTGCATTGATAATTGTTTATTGATTTGGGCCGACTGTTTGTACACATTTTATATTTTGTTGGGTTGACATGTAGTTGATGTTACCCTTAGTTGTGGATATATATGATCAATTGTTTATACCATCTGAAGGTATGGTGGGTTTGTTGCATGTGAACAATTTTCTAATCTTTCGAAGGAAAAAGTAAAGTGTGAAGAGTGAGCGGATGAAGTGTTTATCGCGGCTTAACGAGTGTAATCAAAGTTGAAGAATTACTGTTTTCTCAGTTCAAAATATTCAGTTATCTGGAATTATATGGTGTAAGATAGTGGAGTGCTTCCTTTGAGGTCAACCTTTTTGTATTTGAGTAGTGGGCTCTACAGAATTCTTAGATGCGTATTGCATTTCCCATTTATAATACTTTTATAATTTTAATAGGGTATAATCTTGTGGTTTAACCTCCACCGTGGTTTTTCCCCTAACAAGGTTTCTATGTAAAAATCTTGGTGTTATGTGTGTTTTGATGTGGTGATGGTTTATGCTTTCATGTTTATCTATCAGATCTAAGAATAAGTTTAATTTGTATCACTTCTATGACAACTGATTCAGTCCCCCCTCTTAGTTGTCTACCCTTATGTTTCCAACATATCATATATTGTGATAGGCATGTTGTGGAGATTTATTTTCATAAAAAAATGTAGTTGATACCTATCCATAATGTATCACTATCATATTTTCCATATAATATTGAAATCTTGGATGTTTACCAAATCAATTATCTCTATAACAACATAGGTGCCTCACATATTTGTGTAGATTTACTTTTCTGATGCACAGTTCTAACCAATCACATATTCCATTTGGAAACAATGTTGGGAATGTCATATCAAGTAATCCTTATGTTATATATTCATTTATTGGAGATTCATCAACTATTGGCTAGTTAATTAATAGAATTGGATCTGTGTTTGGGTTGTTCATCCATGCATGGATCAATTCCATCTCTTTCTATGCATTAGGTGGATGAGAAACCATCAATGTAGTGTGTTCAATAATTTTTCCTTCATTGTTCTATATCATTGGTCTGACATAAACTATATCATTTGTATCTAGTTGATATTCTATAACACAGTCCTTAGTTCTTCAAAAATATTTTGTTCTAAATTTCTAGGTAAAGTATCAAGAGAATTTCCATCGATTGTGACATCTAAGTAAAAAATTTCATGGATGATTTTGTACTTGAGTGTTGTATAGACATGGTATTTTTTCACTGTGAAACACGTGCTACATTGATCTTTCTTGTGAACTATAATGATTGATAAATATTTGAGATAATGTGGTGATGTATTTGATATTTGTTCAATATGTTGTGGAAATTTTAAGGTGTGTCCTCTTTATTTATATTGACCACCTCCTGCATGTGCAACTTGTAAAATTAGGCTTACATGTTTAATTAAAATTTCCTCTACTTGTGTGAGGTTTGTGAGTTAAATTGGTTGGGGTCAAGGATTCATATTATTTATAGTTGAGAATCTGTTTATTCCTCTCTTTTTTATATCTTGTACAAATAGTACCTTCTAAAGTGGAAAGAACTTTGATTCCAATGTAAATTTCTTCACAAATGTAACAAATAGTTGGTGAATGGTAGGAATCTAACTGATTATAAAATCTCAATTGCATTTTTTGGAAATTAGTGGCAAGAAATCCATTTGGATTTGGTGTGTGTGTATTTTCTTTGCGTTTGATTTTTATATCTAATTGTTCTATTGATGCTTTTAATATTTGTCTTGTATTTCTCGCTCTATCTACCTTATTCCCTTAGGTTAGTGTGGGATCACGGGGGTCCAAACTAGGCCCCTAAGTGGCAATGAAAATTTAGAAAAATAGATTTATGCACCTTGATATAAAAATTTGAATAGGTTATTAACATAATTTGAAAAATATGTAAACACAGAATTTGTAGATATACTGTAGAAAAAAGGAAACTTGCTTGATTTGGGGGAAAAT
>VDFB02234066.1:0-12221 GCA_007258455.2 Sequoia sempervirens
TTATCTACGAGGTAAGCACAAATGTTATTAGAAAATCTTGAAGGGTCCACCAGAACGAACGCCAGAACCGGTCGCCGAAACCACAGATCCAATGCTACTTGCAGTAAGCATCGGGAGGAAACCAGCCGTCGTTGAGATGGAAATCTTGGGAATGAAATTATCTAACACTATCGTCGATGGAGGTTCGGGAGTAAACGTACTGCCAGAAGAGACCTGGAAGTGTTTGGGTAAGCCGACTCTTTGGCCCCCGACATTCCACCTCGTGGGAGCAGATCAACATGGCATCAGACCGCTAGGTACACTAATGGAGCAGAAGGTCTTGATCAGCACGCAGCTGTTTTTGCTAAATTTTGTAGTCATCCCACTGGAGAAAAAAGCGTACGATGCACTCTTGGGACGGGGATGGTTGATAGCTGCCAAGGCAACCCACAACTAGAAGAGGAATACACTCTCAATAGAAAATCGGGGGAGGAAATACACCATTGATCTGAAGAACCAGGCGGTCAGTGAAGATCTAGCATCTTCGACATTTGAATCTGGAGGAGAATCAGATGATGATGAAAGAAAGCTAATGGAACCAGATGAAGAAGGGGTACTGGAGATTGGGAGTTGCTCAGAGGATGAGACCAGTTCACTGAATGGACTGTTTCACTGGCAGATGGAGGATTATGAAGTCTTCCACCCTGATTGCAACATGTTGCAAGTCAAGGAGGGGGAAGCAAAAGAAGACAAAGGCTCGACCAGTGAAACATTTCCTCCTGAGTACGGAGAATATAAAGAAGGTATGGCAGAATTGGATGTGACGCCAGCACACAAGTTTGAACAAGACAAAATTATCAAGTACGAGGAGCCAACGCTGAAAAAGGTAAACCTTGGGAAATCAAACAAACCTAAGGAGATTCTTGTGGGTGATGATTGGGACCCTGTATTGAAGGCGGCAACATTCACAATTTTCATGGAATATAAAGATGCTTTCGCTTGGACGTACAAAGATTTAAAAGGCGTACCACCGGAGTTATGCGTGCACAGGATCCCTCTCATACTGGGAGCCCAGCCCGTACGAAAGCGACTGTATAGAATGAACAAAAACTATGCCGCTAAAGTACAGGAGGAGATTGAGAAGATGTTGGAGGCCGACATCATTTTCAAGGTGGAGGTCAACGAGTGGGTATCACTGATCATCATATTCTTGAAGAAAGAGAAGGAGAAAATTAGAATCTGTGTTGACTTTCGTAGTCTGAATGCAGTGACTATCAAGGATCCATTTCCTATTCCCTTCACCGACTCAATTCTGGAAGAAGTTGTCAGGCATGAAATGTACTCCTTTCTAGATGGCTTCTCGGGTTACAATCAAATCAGTATCGCGAAGGAAGACAAATTAAAGACTACGTTCGTGGTTGAGGACGGGGTGTATGCATACAACTGAATGCCGTTTGGATTATGCAACGCACCAACTACATTCCAGAGGATAATACTCCACATTTTTGATAAAATGTCGGTAATTTCAAAGCTTTCCTCGATGACTGGTCAATTTATAGTGATAAGGAAAAACATTTGAAAGCCTTAGGCGAGTGCATGGAACGGTGTAGAGCAGCCCGCCTTGCCTTGCATCCGAAGAAATGCAGATTTATGGTGCCACAAGGGAAGTTGCTCGGACACATTGTGTGCAAAGCTGGGTTGAAAACGGACCCCGACAAGGTGCGAGTCATCGTACAGATGGAGGCTCCGGAGAACGTCACCGGTGTGAAGTCCTTCCTCGGGCATGTGGGATACTATCAGAGATTTATTAAAAAATTTGCCCAAGTGTCGTACCCTCTCGACCTACCGACGAGGAAAGGCCAACCATTTATATGGGCCGAAGAACAGGAGAAGGCATTCCAGGAACTGAAGGATCGATTGATCAGCTCACCCATATTGATGTATCCAGACTGGGATAAGGAGTTCCATGTACATGTAGATGCCTCTAATTTTTCCATTGGAGCAACCCTAACACAAGTGGGAGCACACAGGTTGGACCACCCGATATTCTTTGCCAGTCAGCTACTTTCAAAAGCAGAAAGGAATTACAGTACGATGGAGCGTGAAGCACTAGGAATGGTTTACTCTATACAAAAGTTTCGGCACTATCTCCTCGCCACGCCATTCACCTTCTTTGTGGACCATCAAGCCTTGATGTATTTAGTAAACAAGCCAATCATTCAAGGACGAGTAAGTCGATGGCTATTACTGCTACAAGAATTTACATTTACTATCATCGTACGACCGGGTAAGAGCCATGTGATTGCCGACCAGTTGTCCAGAATCCGGTCGGGTGAACCTGCCGAACGAGGCGTGAATGAAGATTTTCCGGATGCACACTTATTCCAGATTGCAATACTACCCTCGTGGTATGAGAAGATTGGGGAATATTTGTCCACATCCACGTTTCCGAAGGAAATGCCACCAGCGGAAAGGCGAAAGCTCGTCTTGAAGAGCAAGACGTTCCAGTTGATCAATGGCTTGCTCTACAAAATGGGACCTGATCAGATACTCCGGAGATGTGTCGTAGAAGAAGAGATACCAGGCGTACTAAAGGAGGCACATGAAGGACTGGCTGGCGGCCATATGGGACCAGATGCTACAGCAAGGAAAATTCTCTTGGCAGGCCTATGGTGGCCGATGATGCACAGTGATGCTAAGGAGTGGGTGTTAGGCTGTGACACTTGCCAGAGGGTCGGGAAACCATTGAAGCGGGACTTCATGCCACTGCATCCCTCACAGCCACAGGAATTGTTCGAACGATGGGGATTGGATTTCATTGGACCATTAAAGGTGAGTCACCTGCATCGATGGTGATATATTGTGGTTGCTACTGAATATCTGACGAAGTGGGCTGAAGCTCGAGCATTGCCAAACAATACAGCGCAGAGTATGGCAAGATTTATCTACGAGCAAATAGTGACACGGTACGGCATCCCCATTCGGATCACGAGTGATCGTGGAGGGCATTTCGTTAATCATGTTATCAGGTTGATGACGACGGAGTTCCAAATTTTTCACAACCTGTCAAGTCCGTACTACCCGCGAGCTAATGGCCAGGCGGAGTCTACAAATAAGGTGCTCGTATCAGTTATTCACAAATCATGTGGCGTGGAAGAAGCTTACTGGGAAGAAAGGTTACCAGCCGTCCTATGGGCATATCGTACAACGTACAAGGTAACAACGGGCCACACGCCCTTCTAATTAATGTACAGTCAGGAGGCGGTGATGCCGATGGAGTATATGGTACCAAGCCTAAGGATAGCCGTGGAGAATCGGTTGGGCGATACTGAAAGTTTAAAGGAAAGACTATACCAACTAAATAAGCTGGACGAGCGAAGGGTGATGGCACAATGGGTGACGGAGAACATGCAACGGCGAAGGAAATATTGGCATGACAAGCATCTCCGACGAATGAATTTCCGGACAGGCCAGTTAGTTTTGAAATATAACGGCTGTAACGAGATCAAGCTGGGGAAGTTTAAAGTTCGTTGGTTAGGACCGTTCCGAGTACGGGAAGTGTGTGACAATGGTTCTATAAAGTTAGAAAGTCTAGATGGGTCACTGATATCGGAGGCAATCAACGGATCGAAGTTAAAGCCATATCAGGAGAGAAAGGAGAAGAATACTATCGCCATCAACATGTTGGGCTATGCCACAAAGGAAGATTGGCCTGTGCAAAGTGAAGGCCCGAGAGAACAAGACTGGGGACTAGGAGTTCCCAGATATGTAGCAGATGATGTCTGGGCAGAATCAGGTCGAGATCAAATAATTGAAGAAAGGTTGGCAGAGAAGCGAGTGGAAGGAATTGCAATACCACGGATACACAAGCACCTAACCAATGCAGTGTTCGGAACCCCTGCCCTATGGCGTCGAATGGGGGGACACTGGCACTATGTGGCCCCTTATGAAGGAGTAAAACGAGGATATGTAGCCAAGGAATTAGACACGGAAGCCCAGGCGGAAAAAGAGAAGCAAGAAGACCATGAACAAAATGAGCATCAAAATGATCACAAGGAGGCGGACTGGGACGATGAACAATGGATGCTTACTTCGAGAAGAAGGCGCCTTGCTTAAAGACAGTATTGAGGACAAAAGATATATTTGTGTCCACAGCGGACGGGTATACAGAAGACCTTCTGAAACAAATGCGTCGAGAACGAAGGAAAGTACCAAGGGTTAGGAAGATAGCAACTCAAGGACTTTGGAAAATAATTCCTAACCTGGCGGGGCCACCAACAGTACAAGGTGACAAGGTTACGTGGTATCAACAGTATGGAGGAAGGTACATCGACGGGAGTTTTCGAGGTATTGGTCCTGCCCCTCTACTCGATAAATGGTTTGATATTGAGTATATAGGAACTTGCTGTGAAGAAGAATGTTATAAAAAGCCACCACACACGTGCAAATGGTATTACACCTCAGAATTAAAAGTTCGGGAACACAACGAAGCAAGAGGGATGAAAAGAAAAGACGAAAGAAGGGAGGAGAGAGAAAATGAACAGAAGTTGAAAAAAAAAATAGAAAGGAAAAAAGCTACAAGATATCAAAAAAATAAAAGAAATATGAAAGAAGTTCGAAAAGAAATTAAAAAAGGAGAAAAAAGAAGAGAAGAAAAGTAAAAGAAAGGAGAAAAAATTAAAAAATAAATTAGCAAGCTCGGACAAGAAAAAGAATGTTAAAATAAGGACTCTTAAAATAAAAAGAATTAAAATAAAAATCACAACCATTGGAAGCAGTGGGTGACCAAGGGGAAAGCTAGTTAAAAATAATATAAAAGCAGGCACTACTATCGTACGGCCATCTAAAGACGAGCTATCTTGGACAAAACAAAATTACAAAGGGAAGAAAGACGTACGACCAAGCATAGAGAAGAGAGTACGACCATAAAGGATTGCACAACCTCTGGAGGGAGATTCATAGTCAAGTCTTCCAGTCGTACGACATACATGTAGCATCCAGACCGTACGGAACCTTAAGCATTCATTAGGTTTTGGAATCATACGGCTTTCATTGTTTTCTCACATCGTACGACCCTCCAATCAGAGCGTACAAAATTTTCAGAGTTGCCAAGTCATTCAAAGTTGCAGAGTCGTACGGATTCCACAGACCATTCATAACGCACTGTATTTTCAAAGTGGCCAAGTCGTACGGCATTTTCATAGCTATTAGGTCGTACGACCCTCTTAGGTTGCACAAGGTTGCCAGATCGTACGGCCCCTCCAAATTACACGGATTGGCCAAAATTCTCAAATCGTACGGATTACAGATATCCTTCAACTTGCACGATATTTGCATCATCATCAAGTCGTACGGATTTTTCAAGTACTACAGATTGTACGGAATTCATTGTTCATCCATCTTGTACGGCCCCAATTGTTCATCTAGAGCATATGGCTTTCACTGTTACTCCAAAGCGTACGGCCTTTTCAAGCTCAGATCGTACGGCCTTTTCAAGCACAGAGTTTCCAGGTCGTACGACAACCTCAGTCACTCCAGGGTACGACATTTTCAAACTTTTCCAGAATTTTGGCATATTCAGATTTATGAAGTACGACAGTTATTGAATTTCAGCAATTTCGGCAGTTTTGATAACTGTTTCGAAGGTTATAAAATCGGCTGGAATCGCCGAACTGATAGAAAAATGGACAAAGGCAAGAAGGTTGTGCAACAGAAGATAGCCTCGGCAGGAAAGAGAAAGAAGATGGAGGCTGATCATGAGACGATGTCATGGGAGAATCTTACTGGCAACGAGTGCAAACAGTGGTGGCGAAGCACTGCCGATGACCACGCTCTGAAGATTGCACTACAGCATGCTCGGGTGGATAAAGCCATTCTTGTACCATTTTTTAATTCATGCGAGTTCGAGCCCTGGTTGAAGGCCATGGTAGATAATTATTGCCGACACAGTCACAAATCGGTGATCGACTATAGAGGCTGTACAGTCACAGTTTCCTTCTGGCCGTAGGATTTTGAGCGAGTTTTTTGGCGTTTTAGCCACTGGGATAGGCGTGAATAAGCCAAAAAAGATGACGCAGCAGCATAAGGAAATCTTGATCCAGTAAGTGTGTCGCCAAGATTTAACAGCCAAAGAAAAGGACACTATATGGAATGCAGGCAATCAGGGCCTCCGCAAACATTACTTGGCAACTGTCGAATGGAAGTGCCTTCTCGATTTAATGAAATGCCAACTCACTGGTGTGAGCGTCTGACATCGCCATCTGGATGGTAGATTACATGGTAGGGCTGAGTGTTGGTTGAGTATATAACTGGGCAAAATTACTCACTAAGAGGATCCGAGAATTCTTAGCCCAGCGGCACAAGGATTTTTACATGACACAGCATGCAATTGCTCTTTTCCTTGATGCTGTGCATACTCAGGTGTCGGAAAGCAGATGGGGTCGATTGCAGCCACTCACTCACTTGGATCCCGGGTTGCCGACAGTATTTTACTGGTCTGGACTGGAAGCCAAGCAAGCTGGCGAGGGCACGGTTACAGGAAAGAAGAGGAAACATCGGCAGAAGAGGCCTCGGAGCAGGGTGATGCATCAGACAGAGATGAGCCTATAGATTTATCTTCCTCGACCTCAGAGTCTAGTTCACCAGGGGATGAGGAGGTGTCCGTAGCTATTGACGGGTAGACAGTAGCAGCCGTGGAGGTACCATTATTGCAACCAGCCGGGTTCACTCTTCCAGCACCGCCAGTGACAGAGAAGGAACAGACAGTGACTTTCACTCTTCCGGTTTCGCCAGTTGGAGTTGGGCGGACACTGAGAGTCACGGCCTCATCACCGGGCGCATCACCAGGATGGGCGCCACTCGCCACAATGCCATCACTGGCGGCTAATGACGACGTGCTGGCCATGTCGCTAACATCCATGGCAACATCCACAAGACGGCTGAGATTTTAGCTTGGTGGCTCACACTTGAGCAATTCCAAATGGAATAGGGACCTACTGTGTTCACCTCCCAGAGTTGCAACACTGGGAACTCGGACAGGACATGGGGATACTTCACAGACAGACTGGCCGCCCCCTATTACACCACCAAGAGCACTAGGGGTAGCTCTAGATTGACAAATTTCTTGGTTGGGATTAGTAGGTCTCACTCTAGAAGGCGGCCGAGCCACTGCAACAATGGGAAAGAGTCCCCAAAGGGACTAGGGTGAGGGGCCGCTCACACCTCAAAGAACGCGGAGACGCCGACTGTCAAGGACGACTGCACACCCCGAAAGGAAATGAGGAGCCAGGATGACCATTGATGAGCCTCAACAGATAGATGGGGAACCGCCTGTGAGGAGGGGCAGAACTCACAAACTCGGCCACAGGAGAACGAGGGAGGGTGACTCCACTGAGGGGATCTGCTAGGCATGTCACAACTGCACCCATCGCACCCAAGAGGTGGTAACGATATGTACAGAGCTAGAGCATACCGTGTTAATGATTCGAGGGGACAAAGTTTCCAGATCCTAGGATTGGCCGATCTCCCTTTAGTGAGCCAAAGAAGTTCCAACAAGATCGAGATTCGTGATGCATGGGGTGTGAGGTCGAAGTCTACACGGAGGGTGGGAGGTCCCAGAGAGACTCCTGCAATGATGTGAGCCTGGCGGGGTCGACCACCGAGACTAGTAGGAAGAGACGCAGGGGTTCTGGAAAGTTTATATCACATAGAGCTTTCCTTTCGGGATGTCTTTCTCCTCATGAAACGCCAAGTATTTTCTACTGAGGTAGCGGTATCACGAAGAGTGGAAGCCTATAGACTCCTGCAGAGGGTTAAGGAGGAGTCCACTGCTACCATAAGGAACATCCAGAATGACTTGGCCGAACAAACTCGGCTTGCCAGTGAGAGGGGAGCTCGATTGGAAGTCTTGGAGCCTCGGGTGGCCGCCTTGGAGGAGGAAGCAAAGCAGAAAGAGGAAGCATGGGAGCAGCGAGTAAAAGCATTGGAAGATCAGTTGGCTACAAAAGATGTTGATTTGGCGGCCAAGAGTGCAGAGGCGGAGAAGGCAAAAAGCCAACTGATGGAGGCAGCCCGTATGGTAAAGGCTGCGAGGGAGAGGGAGATACTGGCCGATCGGCAGCTTCGCACACGTACCGAGGAGGTGAGGCGACTGCGAGCGGAGCATTCTTCTACTACTCCGACGTCATCTGTGCATCCAGGGACGCACTCACTTCCCCCTACTTCTCATTGAACTTGTCTTTCTATATGTATGTCGTCTGGAAGACGACTTCTTTTGTGGGGGGGATGATGTAGATAGCATAGCTTACTTTTGTGTTAGTCGGCCTTGGTCGTAGTCGGCCAATTGCTAATAAAGCTATAGATTAGTAAGAATAATACATGTCATGTACTTTCGAGTAATCATGTTCGGATTAATGTTAATGTTAATGTTGTTATGAAACGTCGTGTCGGTTGGTTATCTAACCAATCACGTAATGCTATGCAGTCACTGTCGTGAGTCGGGTAACAGTTAGGTGCCGGATGGTTATATTGTTAAGAATCGCTATACCTTTGATTGTACATTTATGTTTCCATAATGAATAAAGTTTCGGTATTCAAACATGATACCTTTCTGGTTACCGCTTTATTCTATGTTCTCACATTACGACTAGTTTTGCTCAGAAAATTTAGTACTCCTGAATTACATTCGTGAGGCAAATACTTGGGGTATTGTCATGTCCTCAAAATTGTAATGCTAAATATGAGATATTGAAATACAAATAACAATATGCAATAAGTATCAAAATATAAACATAAGTAATTGCCTAAATATAAATACAAAATATTATAATCATTATAATATATTAATAAGAAATACATAATATCTCAATACAAAAAATTGTAACACATGGAAATAAAATACATATATTAGCAAATTCATATTTATCAAGATATTATAATTATGAATATAAATATAAAATAATAGCATGGTGATTTCAATCATTATAATACATAAATACAAAAAGTGACAAGACCAACATAAAATAACAATAGAAATATATTATAATAAAAATATATTAAACAAAGAAACATTTAGAGTGTATTAACAGCTGTAGCCACGATCTTCCAAAAAGGCACAGCCTTCCACTTAATTGCATCTCTTCCCCAAAGTGGGAATGTATAAGATGGGAACAGATGAGAAGAAGAAAGGAGGGAATAGAGAAGGGAATAAATAAGGAGGGAAAATACATTCTAATTAGAGAAGCGATGAGGGAAGACTAAAGACAACAATGACCCCTAATCAATCAGAAAATCATAAGGCAGACTTTATACAGCAAGAAATTAACCAGGGAAGCATTGCATTATAGAAGGAAGTGATTAATATTAATAAAGGGAGGGTATTTTCTGAGTATTGCAGCAGATGGTTATTTATAAGAGAAGATAAAAAAGCAGAATTAGGAAAACAGTTACCAGCAAGGAAAATATGCAAGGAAAAAGAGATATGTACAGATCTTAAATAAGTAAATAACAGGTTTGGAAAGAGTTATGGAATGATCAAGTAAGTATTATCATATATTTGAATAAAAGTTCATAATTACTTATGTATGTAGAAGGTAAGAATAGTGGATTTAGGTGTGATATCAAATATGTTATTAATTAATTCAAATGTTAGTGATGCTTGTAAATATATTTAAATATATTATGATTTATGAATATATTTAAATATATTATGATGGATGAATACATTGAGAATTTGAATGTCATTTTGATAATTGATAATATATATTTAGATATATATATTGTGATTCATATATACAGCATGGGTGATTGACAAATATAATGTATATATAAAAATAGATATTATTTACGATCATCCAATAATGATACTTGCAACAATTATTGAACCTTATAAGCAATTATGATTCTTTAATATAAGAATGGATTTTTGAGCATCTTATTGAAGAAAGAAGACAGATCGGGCTACAGGGAAATACGTCTGAAAGAAGTCTAGTTAGTACGTCGATTAGAGGTAAGTATCCTCAACCGACTGGATAACATTGAGGTTTATATAATCAAATTCGAGTTCCTATGATAGTGGGTTATGGTGTACTGCCTAACTCATTTCTTATTAGAATCAATATTAGTGAATGTTTTAATCTGTGATGACTTGTGAATTCGATTAAGTGCAATATGATAAGTGAATGCATATTAAATGACACGTTGCAATTAATAAATATATACGTCAATATATTGAGTTTCACCTATTCAGCATAAATGAATGACAAATTCCACATCTAGAGATAAATGGGTATTATTTATCAATGTCACAATAATGTTGCTTAGAGCAATTATTGTACCTCATAAGCTATTATGTATCTTACTATAAGAATAGATTTCGTGCCAAATCCCTTTCGCTAATACCCATTGAGGATAGGAAGTTTGTGGAGGGAAAGGCGGGTAATTCGGTCACGTGATGGATGGATCCCAAGATGGGTAGGAAACCTTGAGGGAGTCCACTTGGAGATTGTTCACGCACCCTTGGCACAATAATTTTACCATCCTCCGATTTGGTTAGGAAAGAGGAAAGGACGAAGATCTATTCAGTTCAAGAGTAATAAGTTATATCAGATTATGATGTGTTTTATGCACTAGATAATAATGCATCTGCCTTATTCTTAAAAGGTTCAGTCTGAAATCATCTAATTTAATCTTGATCAAGGAATTATGTGTATTTGTTTGTTATGCATGATGTGTGCAAGTCCTAAAGGCAAGCTTCATTTATGAGTTAATCGATTGGAAAATACAAAATCCCTTATCCTAACTTGTGCATTTTATGTCTCTAATAAGGGGACATTACAGGTATTTTCACTTTACAAAAAGATATAACACTTAAATGAAATATTAAAAATGTAATGAGTCAACCAATTTTTTTTGATTTCACAATTGACATACGTAACACGACCCGCTAAGGGTTAGTACAAACCAAACGAAGGAAAGTAACTCTAAACTTCTATCGTACACCGTGATCCCAATGTGCGCAAGGTGTGAGCATTGGTCGAGGATCCTGTGCTGAAAATGCTAAACAAGAACTCTAACTACAGATGCTCGGGCGAATCCATTTTAGCATAATGGGTCAGAGGATCCCTATCTAATGCAATACTGAAAATTAGCTCAACACCAAGTATGTGCTACTCAATCCGTGATGGATAAGAGGCGACCATATGGCGGAGACTTAGGAAATTACAATGCAAAACAAGTAAATAGGCGGCAAGCTAGCCTCTTCCACTTATTCAGTGGGAATGTACAATAACTCAAATTGCAAGATAAAGATGAATTACTGATAGTACTACTAACAGCTTACAAATGTATCAGAATTTTCAATTAAACTAGAGCTTATCAAGTCTTCATGGCTGCAGCTATGTAGAGTGTCTTTCAAAGGCCAAAATGCAACTTACAATGCTCAATTCTTTAACAAGAGATGATTAACTTAATTCTGATCTGTCAGACCTGCAATTTAAATGTGAAATCTGCAAACCAATCCTCACTCAATTGCTCATATCTCACTCAATTCATACTCAAATGACAAAATATCAAATGCAGATTGCTCTAGGCATGAAAGCGCCCCATTTAAGAACTCAAACCCTCACCGAACTAGCCATAAACTTTTTGCACAAATCCCAAAGCTATAACAGAATGGTACGGCCCTCTTAAAAGGGCGAACTTGATAGATAAAATCCAAATCAACAGATAAAAATCTATAATTTTGCAATGTGGGTCGCCCCAATGAGGAAAGATGATATATTGAATACCCAGAACAATATCTTTTTGTATTTTTGAGTTATGAATGAAAACTGCCTACAGCTATGCAACATCAACAACTCTGAAACATGACAAAATGCTTGAATAACATCAGCTAAATGCAAGAAACTCAACTACAATGCCAAAACAACCCAACTACAAGCTAACCTCTCAACTAGTTGCTATCTTTCAAGCAAGAAGATGAGCCAATGCTAGGAGGTGTGCTTTCCTCGAAGCGAGTGCCTGAAGACAATCCAGCAGCATAACGGTGTAGTAGACAAAAGATCCCAAATGAAGAGTTGAGGCTTGATTAAATAGACAAGAGAGAAACATCTAGAAGCTTCCAAGAGGCGTCCAAACCCTAATTTCAAATTCACCTTTTCCCTCCAAAGAATGGCGTCCTTTTTTACTATTGAAATATTACACTTTTAAAATAAAATCAAATCTCTCAAATAGGCGTCCCTTTC
>VDFB02234070.1:0-12401 GCA_007258455.2 Sequoia sempervirens
GATCACTTGAATGCTCCCTTCTTAGTTAAATTTGTAAGTGGGGTTGCAGTCTGAGAGAAACCCTTAACAAACCTCTTATAGAATCCACACCAACCAAAGAACCCCTTAAGCTGAGTGAGGTTCGTCAATGGAGGCTAGTCAACAATCGCCTTGATCTTCTCAAGATCAACTCTCACCCCCTCTACATTGATGATGTGACCAAGGTATAGGAGCTTTGTCATACCGAAGTCACATTTGGACTCCTTTGCATAGAGAGACTCACTCTCCAAGATACTCAAAAACCTTCTCAAGGTGTTGTAAGTGCTCCCAAGTTTTGCTAAAGATCAGGATATCATCAAAAAATATCAGAACAAATATCCTCAACCAATTCATGCAGCTCTGAAAAGTCGCAGGAGCATTTGTCAAACCAAAGGGCATCACCAAAAACTCAAAATGTCCAAAGTGGCATCGGAAAGTTGTCTTCTCTATATCCTCCTTCCTCATCTTGATCTAATGGTACCCAAATCTCAAATCTATCTTGGAGAAATAACGAGCTCCATGTAGCTCATCGATCAACTCATCTATATGTGGAATGGGATACCTATTCTTAATAGTCTTTTTGTTCAATTCCCTATAATCAATGCACATCCACATTGTCCCATCCTTTTTCTTTACCAACACTACTGCTGAAGCAAAAGGGCTTTTGCTGGGTCTTATGTGCCCCATCTCTAATAACTCTTTGATTGCTTTTTCTATTTCGTCTTTGTGTCTCTTTAGGTGTCGGTAAGGGGTAATCATCACCGGTTTAGTACCTTCCTCTAATTCTATGATATGCTTTATCCCTCTATCTGATGGCACACCAAGAGGAATGCTCCCAAATATCATACTATGCTACAATACTAACTTTTGGATGTCCGGATGGTAATTATTCTTTTGTTGATCTGCAACTATAGGCATGATGAAACACTCTGCTGCCCATGCTACCTGCTCATGTCTGATTAACTGCCCCATCCTTTTGAAGGACACCACTCTAGGCCCCCCATCTGATAGGCCTCTAAGAACTATCTTCTTCCCGTCGTCCTTAAACTTCGTCTCCATCTTCTGTAGGTTGAATGAGAACTCCACTAGAGACTTCATCCAATGCATCCCTAGGACCATATCAGTGTCCCCTATATTAACCACATAGAATTTATCCACCAATTCATATTCACCTAATTGAGTTTTCAGACCTGAAACCTTTCGGGTGCAAGAAATTTTATACCCATCCGCTACCATCACCTTAAATCCATCATGCTCTTCTGTCTTTAGACCTCTCCTAGCCACGAACTTCTCATCAATGAAGTTATGTGTGGCACCTGTGTCAATCAAAGCTATGATTCGTTGCCCCTATAAAACATCTCTCACCTTGAATGTAACTGCTCTCTGGATATTGGAGAGTTAGGCAATGATCCCATCTCTAGTTTGCTCCTCTTTTGAAGAACTTTCCTCATCACTACTCTCAAAATCTGTCTGATGATCTGATTTTTCTGATGTAGATTCTTCAGCAAAAAAGCACTCTAATTGTTTGGCTTTGGCCTTCACACTGCACTTATGAGATGAGTCCCAAGGTTCCCTGCAATGGAAGCACAATTTCTTCCTCTGAAGCTCATTAAGCTGATCATTATCAAGTTTCTTTGAGTCTTGCTTCAGCTGATGAGAATCATGCTAAAAGTGTTTCTTGTCTTTATCTTTCTTATGCATAAATCCCTTAGAATGGAATTTAATTTTTGAAGTAGAAGACTCCACATCCCTAGCCCTCTTGATGCCTTCCTGCAAAGTAGCTGGATTGAGTCCCTTAACCCAACCACGTAATGGATCCGAAAGCCCATCAATAAAAAGAACAACCAATCTCCTCTCTGATATATCTGTAACAAGCACCAAGAGTCTTTGGAAATCTGCAACATAATGGTCCACAGTACCCCACTGTTTGAGTTGAGTCAACTCCTTAAAATGCAATTCAGGGTCTTTCATATCAAATCTATCTATCAACCTTTATGTGAACTTTGCATATGTATCAATCTGATCATGCCCCATGGTAATCATCCCATGATGCCACCACTCATGAGCAATCCCATCCAAGTGAAGAGCGGCATATTTGATGGCCTCATCTTCTGGCATCAGACTAAGCTAAAAATAAGTGTCTAACTTCAGCACCCAAGCCCTTGCAGTAGTCTTTCTTGTGCCATCATATAATGGAATTGTGAGCTTCCCAACCTTCCTCTGTAAATCATTATGATGTGCTCTTCCACCCCTATGAGGCCGGTGCTTCATCCTGAGGTCCACGTAGTCTCGAAAAGACATTTCAACTTGAGAATCCAATCCTGTAAAATTTGGTCCTGTAGCTCCTGTTGGGTGGTTTCATTCTCTATCCAAGGATTGACTCTCGGCTGGAAATTAGGCATTAGGGGCCTAGAATTAGTTGTTTGAATTCTGTCATGCTGATTTGTCCTTCTATCATTCACTGAAGCTTCACCATTACCATTGTGCCTACTGTGACCTCTGTTCCCCTCGTTGTTACCTTAATTGTTGCCATTATTATTATTGTTGTTCCCTGCCATATGTTGTGTTAATAGGGCTGTCATTTGTGCCAAGGTATGTTGTAACTTGTAACCCTTGCTGAAACTCTCGCTACCCTCTCATCATATCATTAAGCATATCATGAGTACTTGGTTCCTCGTTACCCCTGTCTCTATCACTCATACTTGCTTCAATTCTTTCTTCACCAACAAAGGGAGTCTCTTCAATGTTAGGACTTGACTTGTTTCTCCTCAAATAATACTGGTGTTGGCTATGCATCACTCATAGACTGCTGTTCTTTGTCATGTAACCCTCTAGGATGGCAGGATACACTACTTTGATACCACTGTAATATGCAGCCTGGTTTGCACTTGTTTTTTTTTTTGTGTTTTGATGAATGATTTTGCTTGTGTTTTGACAATGTTTATAATTGCTTTTGAACAGAAATTAAGTGCAGAAACAATAGAACTTGCAGAAAAGAGAAACTCAGAAATTTCACTTATATTCAACAATACAACTGGCTGAAAATTTCAAATTTGAATTACAACCAAAATATTGAGATTTTCTCGAATATGACAACAACCCAGTTCATAAAATATCATCTAATATCTAAATCCAACATACCCAGAAAATGTTTGCCACTTTGAAAATGTGTTGTAGTAGAAACTAGCAACTGGAAGCAAGAAAATGACAGATAAAATCCTCGAATATTGATGACTCCGCTCCCCTTGTGAATACAAAGTGTTAACCACTCCTAGGCGCCTCAAATCCAACACCAACCAAGTCAAAACCCTAGGCGTCCAAGCTAGCAAGTTCACACGCCCTCCCCAAGGTGGTACGGCCAACTCTAGCAATGGTACGGCCCAACAAACAAACTAATTGCAGCCAACAATCCTCAGAACAACTCCTCCAATCCATCTCACTGAATAATCTCTACAATAACTTGCTTTGTGACTGAAGGAAATGGAGCAATGATCTCCGATGAAGTCCAAATGTGATTTCTCAATGAAACCACCAAGTTATTCTCCAAACTGTATCTCTCAATGAAACCACCAAGTTATTCTCCAAACTGTATCTCTCAACAATGTAGAGAATGTTGCTTGCAAGGGATTTCGTCCTCACAAACCCTAAGAAAAAAGCTCTCCTCCAAAACTAAAACCAATTTCAATATCTTCATCCAACATAGAGAAAGAATGAAACCAAATGCTCTTTTATAGCCTCTCTAAAACCCACAACCTCCTTTAGGGCATTAAAATTGCTTTTTAATTTTAAATTATATCTCCCCCCCTTATGTCTCCCTAGGTACTTAAGTTATAACATTTATATTTTAATTTTCACTTATGTCTCCCCACGGCCCCCCTTTAAATAAAATCATTATATAAAATAACATAAGTTAAATATTTTTGCAATTTTAATGTAATGTCACATAGGATGCTTGATCATTTTTGTTGGCCGAATTTTGGCCTATTAGAGGAACTGGCAAATACAGCGGAAGGTGAAAATTAGAGGTTTTCCATTTGAGAGATTATTGGCGAAGTTTGGAATTGATTGCGAAAGGATTCTTTCCTAGGTTTTCAAATGGCGATGGTATGTTCAGTTTGGCATTCCGAGCAACTTCATGAATTTACTATTTTTAGTAAATTCTATTTTTGGCAGTGGACAGGTTGGGTTCAGTTCAGTTGGTCTTCTTCTTCGGTTGATTCAGCTGGCACTTCAGTTTTTGGCCTTGGGCGCATAATTCTTGGAGAGAAGTATTTTCATTATAATATTATGTTTTAATATTATATTCCCCTTGCCTAGCAAATACAACTTTAAGTTGTTTTAAAAAGGGGGACTTAAAGGGTCCAGGCGCCATGGAGAGATAAGTTATATTTTAAAAGTCAAATATTGAGCTTAATTGAAAAGGATGCCTACTTGAAGGTTTGACTTTTATTTAAAAAAAAAAGTGAAATATTCAACAAGTGAAAAAGGACGCCATCTTTTGGAGGGAAAAGGTGAATTTGAAATTAGGGTTTTGGGCGCCTTCTTGAAGCTTCTAGATGATTCTCTCATGTCTATTTAATCAGGCCTCAGCTCTTCATTTGGGATCTTTTTTCTACTACACCGTTATGCTGCTGAATTATCTTCAGACACTCGCTTCGAGGAAAGCACACCTCCTAGCATTGGCTCATCTTCTTGCTTGAAAGATAGCAACTAGTTGAGAGGTTAGCTTGTAGTTGGGTTGTTTTGGCATTGTAGTTGAGTTTCTTGCATTTAGTAGATGTTATTCAAGCATTTTGTCATGTTTCAGAGTTGCTGATGTTGCATAGCTGTAGGCAGTTTTCATTCATAAATCAAAAATACAAAAAGATATTGTTTTGGGTATTCAACATATCATCTTGTCTCCTTGGGGCGACCCATCTTGCAAATTTATAGATTTTTATCTGCTGTTTTGGATTTTATCTAGCAAGTTCGCCCTTTTAAGAGGTCGTACCATTTTGTTTCAGCTTTGGGATTTGTGCAAAAAGTTTAAGGGTTGTTTGGTGAGGTTTTGAGATCTTGTTTGGGGCGCCTTTATGCCTAGAGCAATCTGCATTTGATTCCTCGTCATTAGAGTAAGAATTGAGTGAGATATGAGTATTTGAGTGAGGGTTTGTTTGCAGATTTCACCATTTTATGTTGCAGGTCTGATAAATCAGAATTAAGGAAATTGTCCCTTTGGTAGGGATTGAGCATTGAAAGTTGCATTTGGTCTTTGGAAGACATTCTACACAGTTGCAGCAATGAAGACTTGACAAAGCTCTAGATTTAAATGATTATTCTGATATATTGTAAGCTGTTAGTAGTACTATCAGCTATTCTTCTTTATCTTGCATTTTAAGCTATTGTACATTCCCACTGAATAAGTGGAAGAGGCTAGCTTGCCGCCTATTTGCTTTCAGTTGAGTAGTTTAGGGACCCTCTGACCATATGCTCGCCATCACTCGGCGCCATTCTTGGTTAGAGATTTTGTGCATGCATGCTGCATTGATCCTCTAACCATATGCTCAAATGCACTTGCAGGCGCATTCTTGGATTAGAGTTCCTTCGGTTTGTTGCATAGATCCATAAGGCCAATGCTCACACCTTGCCCACATAGGGATCACGATTGTACATGCAGTTGGAGTTACTTCCAGATCGTTTTGTTTTATGCTATTAGCCTTAGCAGATTAAAGTGTTCATTTATAATCAGCTTGTGAAAAACAAAAAAATTGGTCAGGATTCATTTATACGATTAGTATAGACCGCGGTCACATAGCTTTGTTCCCCATGATGATTCCCGTTGTCGGATGATGTGATGATTACGGATACTTCACTGAAGTGGGGCGAGAAGGCAATGACCTGACTTCCTTGATGCGAAGCAGATACTTTATCAGGAGCTTTGAGGGAAACAGGCAGATTAGTTGATATTGGTAAAACAGTTGAGAACATGGCTGAAAGTCATAAGCAAGCCATGGATGAAAGAGATGAAAGGATGGAAAAGAAATTTGATGGAATGATTGAATTGATGTCTCGATTACTTGCTCGAATGGACCAGCAAACCCCTCAGAATCTTATTCCTAATCAAAACCATGCTATAGGAGAAAGCAGTGGAGTTAATGGGAACAATGGGAACAATGGGAATAATGGTAATGGAGGCAGTAGAACTATTGGACAGCATGATGCCATCTCTAGCGGATCAGCCTCTAGGTCGCTCTTTCCTACATTCACTCCGAGGGAAGAACAGCAAGTTGAAGCTACCATTCCTTTGGTAGACGATGCTAGGCAAGCCTACATGGAGTATGCCACCCTACCTCCTGATCTTAGAGACCAATGGTCCTTTGATCAATTCTTGAACCAGAGAAACAGAAGAAATGGAGGAAGAGCTGATAACCGAACTTATATGGCTCCTAGAACTGATTTTCATCAAGCCTTAGGGAAGGTAACATTGGCTCACTTCGATGGAAGTGATAAGTGTTCAGCAAGATCATGGGTTCAGAAGTTAGACAACTACCTTTCACTTCGTCCCATGCCAGAAGAAGATGCCATCAAGTTTGCAACACTTCATTTAGAGGGAGCTGCCCATGAGTGGTGGTACCATGGTTTGGTCACACTTGGCCATAACCTTATTCGAACCTACGGAGAATTCACCAACAAGCTAATTGAAAGGTTCGACACTAAGGGTCCTGAAGTAAGATTTCGTGAGCTTGCACAACTGAAGCAACATGGCTCCTTGGACTCTTACATTGCTCATTTCTAGAGACTTTCTGTGATGGTGCCCAACATCACCGAAAGAAGATTGGTTGTTTTGTTTTCCGAAGGGTTGGTTGAACCCTTGAAAGGGTGGGTTAAAGCTTTCGATCCACCAAGTCTTGATGAGGCAATCAAGAAGTCGCGAAGTATGGAGTTATCAGCCCCTAGGCCCAAATTTCCGCTTAAGCCTTTTGGCCATAAGAAGGATAAGAGACATTCTTCTAATCAGCACAAGAAGTTTCCACCTAAGTTGACTGAAGAGCAACGTGAACAACTCAGAAAGGAGGGCAAGTGTTACACATGTTTAGAGCCTTGGACTAAAGGCCATAGATGTCCTGGAAGAGGGCGTTATAATCAAATGGGGACCTACTCTGATTATGAATCAGCATCTGATATGTCTGATCAGCAGTCTTATTTTGGGGACAGCGAGGATGAAAGAGCCACAGAAGAGTCCGATCATGAGCAAGGAGTTGGGGGCCCTATTGCCCAACTCTCTAGTTTCCAAAAGAACGAATCTTTCAAGGTTCGTGGTGGAGTTGGAGGTCATCGTATTGTTGCATTAATTGATACTGGTGCAACGCATAACTTCATTGATGAAGGTGTGGTTGCCAAGAGAGGTCTCAAAACTGAAGAATTTGAAGGCTTCAAAGTCATGGTGGCTGATGGGTTTCACATTTCCTGCACACAAAGAGTTCCTAACATGTCCTTGCAGTTAGGAAACTATGAAGTCAAAGATGACTTCTATGTGGTTACTATTGGTGACACAGATGCAGTTTTGGGCATACAATGGTTACGTTCACTTGGTGAAATCTCTCTCAATCTACAAACAATGGAGCTCAAGTTCCAATCTGATGGCAAGAGGGTAGTGTTGAGAGGAATGTCCAATGGTGGGCCTCGCATAGTTTCGTTCAAAAGGATGGAGAGGCTAATTAGACATGATCAAGTGGAGTGGGCTGCGGAATGCATGGTTTTTCCTGCTAGTCTAGTTGAGACAAAGAGAGAATACCCTCCAGATATTCAGTGTATACTCACCAAAAGGAGTAAGGTGTTTGCTGATCTACCACCTGGGCCACCACCAGAAAGAGGTGCTGAGCATGTTATTGAACTTAAAGAAGGGGCCAAACCAGTCATCACAACACCATATAGATATCCTAAGAAGCAAAAGGATGAAATTGAGAAGAACATAAGAGAACTTCTGGAGATGGGTTTCATTCGCCCTAGCAAGAGTCCTTTTGCTTCAGCTGTAGTTCTTGTGAAGAAGAAGGACGGCACCATCCGCATGTGTGTGGATTATCGTGCCTTGAACCAAAGCACAATAAAGAACCGATATCCTATTCCTTGAATTGATGAGCTCATTGACGAGCTACATGGTGCTAAATTCTTCTCCAAAATTGATTTGAGATCGGGGTACTATCAAATCCGGATGAGGGGTTCAGATGTTGAGAAGACGGCATTCAGATGCCACTATGGTCATTTTGAGTTCCTAGTCATGCCCTTTGGCTTGACTAATGCTCCAGCCACTTTCCAGTCTTGCATGAACAGAGTCTTCCAGAAGCAGTTGAGGAAATTTGTGTTAATTTTCTTTGATGATATTCTCATCTTCAGCAAGACGTGGGAAGAACACCTCAAGCACTTGGAGGAAGTGCTTAGCATTCTTGAATCAGAAAGTTTGTTTGCAAAATAGTCCAAATGTGAATTTGGAATGAAGGAGCTGCTCTACCTTGGCCATATAATCAGCGCTGAAGGGGTGAAGGTTGATCCAGAAAAGATCAAGGCTATAGTAGATTGGCCACCTCCAGAAAATTTGACTCATTTGAAGGGGTTCTTGGGTCTTTGTGGCTTCTACAGAAGATTCGTAAAGGGTTATTCTCAAAGTGCTGCTCCTCTTACTGACCTCACTAAAAAGGGGGCTTTCATGTGGTGAGAAAAGGCTCAAAGTGTGTTTGATAAGTTCAAGAAAATCATGAGTTCCTGTCCAGTATTGGCCATACCAGATTTCTCCAAACCCTTCGAGTTACAGTGTGATGCATCAGGGGAAGGTATTGGGGCTGTTTTGATGCAAGATAAGCATCCTATTGTGTTTGAAAGCAGAAAATTAAGGGGGGCTGAAAGGACCTATTCTATCTATGAAAAAGAAATGCTTGCAATCATGCATGCATTAGCCAAGTTCAGACAATATCTGGTGGGGAGCAAATTCGTGGTCAAGACTGATCACAACAGTCTCAAGCACTTCATGCATCAGAAGGATTTGAATGAAAGACAGCAGAAGTGGGTGAGTAAGCTTCAAGCTTACGATTTTGACATTGAGTATGTCAAAGGGAAGAACAACATTGTGGCTGATGCTTTATCTAGAAGGCCTCATTTGAGCTCATTGTGTGAGCTTACTGCTGATTGGAAGGAAATGTTGCTTGCTGATTATGCCAAAAATCAGTTTGCAACCAGCATTATTGAAGGTACTTTTCATGATGAAAGGTACAAGGTAGTTGATGGGTTGATACACTACAAGGGAAGAATCTTCTTGGTGGCTGATTCTAAACTTAAGAAGAAGATTTTGATGACTTTTCATGACATTCCACTTGCTGGTCATCAAGGGTACTTCAAGACATATAAGCAGATTCGAGAGAGGTTCTCTTGGAAGGGGTTGAAAGATGAAGTTCAGCGTTACATCAAGGAGTGTAGCACTTGTCAAATGAACAAAAATAAGCACTCTCTCCTAGCTGGTCTACTACAGCCACTTCCCATTCCAAATCAAAAATGGGAAAGCATTTCGATGGATTTCATCACCGGATTGCCTAGGGCTCAAGGCAAAGAATGTATTTATGTTGTAGTGGACAGATTGACCAAATTCGCTCATTTTTTTGCCATCACTAGCACATTTTCAGCAGCTCAAGTTGCAGATTTGTTTTTCCATGAAGTGTTTAGATTGCATGGGTTGCCTAAAAACATAGTGAGTGATAGGGACAGCAAGTTCCTAAGCACCTTTTGGCAAGAGGTTTTCAGGATGAGTGGTACAGTGCTTACTCCGAGCACTAGCTATCACCCTCAAACAGATGGTCAAACGGAGATTGTGAACAAATGGTTGGAGGGCTATCTCAGGAATTATGTTTTGGAGCAGCAAAGAGCTTGGGTGAAATGGCTCCACTTGGGGGAATATTGCTACAACTCATCTTTCCACATGTCAATAAAGATGTCTCCATTCATGGCCCTCTATGGTTACGAGGCTCCTAGCTTTGCTGACTTGGTGTTTGGCGATAGCAAAGCTCCTCAAGCCAAGGATTGGTTGCAGCAAAGCCAAGATGTTTTGAAATCCTTGAAGGACAATCTCCAAATGGCACAAAATCAGCAGAAAATGTATGCTGATCAACAGCGTATTGAGCGCTCATTTGAGGTTGGTGATATGGTTTATCTTCGGCTTCAGCCTTACAGACAGTCCACACTTAAGAAGAGTGGAGCTGAGAAGCTTAAACCGCGCTTCTATGGGCCATTCAAAGTTGTTAGAAAGGTTGGAGCAGTGGCTTATGAGTTGGAACTACCTTTGAGTAGTAAGGTCCATAACGTTTTCCATGTGTCTCGCCTCAAAAAGGCACTTGGACATAATGTTGTGGCTTCATCACAATTGCCCCCTTTGGATGAAGAAGGGCAGTTGACCTTGGTTCCAGAACAAATTATTGATTCCAGAGAGCGTTCCTTGAGGAAAAGAACAATCAAAGAATACTTGGTGAAGTGGAAGAATTTACCTTTGGAGGATGCCACTTGGGAGAATGAGGAGATTCTACAGCATCCAGACTTGCGATTGCTTGAGGGCAAGCAATCTTGGGGAGGGCGGACTGGAATGTCCCCTTCTCAGTTGTGATCAATTCAGTTGACCGTTGGCCTATTCCAGAGACCCATAGGCTACGCGGATGGTGAAATTAGGGTTTCCTAGTTTTGAGGAGGTTTTTTGCTTGAAGTTTGGAATTACGTTCGCGGATTCTTTACGGGTTTTAGAGCTTGTGATGGTATGTTCGGTTGTTGAGTATACCCGAATTACTATTTTAGTAGAAATTCTATTTTTGTGATGGAGCCGATTTGGGTTGATTGAGTTGGTACTCTTCTTCCCGGTTATTTTATTTGGCACTTGATTCTTGGCAGGCATATTTTTAGAGATAGTATTTTTATTATAATATTATATTTTTAATATTATACCCCTTATATAAGGTACAACTTTAAAGTTGTTTTAAAAGAGGGGACTTTGGTCAAGGCACCATGAGAAGATAAATTATATTCTAATGTCAAAAATTGAGCTTAAGGAAAAAGGACGCCCTTTTGAGGGATTTAACTTTATTTTTAAAAAGTGAAATATTTCAAAGGTGAAATGGGGCACCATCTTTTGGAGGGAAAAGGTGAATTTGAAATTAGGGTTTGGGCACCTTCTTGAAGCTTCTAGATGTTTCTCTCTTGCCTATTTAATCAGGCCTTAGCTCTTCATTTGGGATCTTTTTTCTACTACATCTTTATGCTTCTGAATTGTCTTCAGGCACTCGCTTCGAGGAAAGCATACCTCCTAGCATGGGCTCATCTTCTTGCTTGAAAGATAGCAACTAGTTGAGAGGTTAGCTTGTAATAGGTTTGAATTGCATTTCCAGTTGAGTAATTGCATTTTGGAGTTCTAGTTTGCATTTTCTGTCATATTTTTGATGTTGCTGAATGTCATTGAGGAATGTAAGATTTACTCATAGCTCGTGAAATAAAAATGCTATCATTCTGGGTATTGAATCTATCTATCTGTTTATGAGGGGCGACCATTCTAGCCAATTTCCAGATTTTATTTGTGTCTCTTTGATTTTATAGAACAAATTCGCCCTTGCAGCTGGGCCGTACCATTTGGGAGATGTATTGGGATTCGTGCAAAATATATGAGTGATATTTGGGATGGTTTTTGGGTTGCATCTTAGGCGCCATTATTAATAGAGTAATCTGCATTTGATTTCTCATCAATAGGTTAAGTTTGGAGCAAGATACGTGCATTTTAGTAAGTTATTATGCTGCTGTTTTGTATTAATTCTGTCAAAAACAGTCATACCAGATTTGAGAAAGTTCATTAGTTGTGTGAGGAGTTGATATTCAGTGAGTTTGGGAGTGTAAAAGAGAGTTCTTAACTTGTTATAGCTTTGAAAGGTTTTAATCTTATGATATTGGCAGGCTCTCTAATTTATTGTAAGCTGAACAGTAGTACTGTCAGCAATTCTCTCCTCTCATTTTGAATTTACATGTACTTCCCACTGAATAAGTGGAAGAGGCTGGCTTGCCGCCTATTTGCTTTCAGTTGAGTAGTTTAGGAACCCTCTGACCATATGCTCGCCATCAATCGACGCCATTCTTGGTTAGGGTTACATTATGTTCTTCATGCATTGATCCTCTGACCATATGCTCGCCACTACTCTGCGCCATTCTTGGTTAGGGTTACATTGTGTTCTTCATTTGCATAGATCCTTTGACCAATGCTCACACCTTGCCCACATCGGGATCCTTGTGTACATTCTGGTTAGAGTTACTTTCCGCATCGTTTTGGTTTATGCTAACCTTAACGGGTGCGTGTTGAATTGTAATCTCATTGCAAAAACAAAAAAAAATTG
>VDFB02234071.1:0-13144 GCA_007258455.2 Sequoia sempervirens
GTCGATAGGAACCTGTAGGTGAATTCCACTCGCTGTGACATTCTTGGGGTCTTGTCGATAGGCAACACAGAAGCATATTTAACCAAATGCATTATGGGTCAGGGAGACCCAGATAGTCTCATGCCAATAGGATCCCTAATGCGAAGCATTCAGACTTGATGGAACCCCTGCTAGTCGACAAGACATCTGGAAGGTCTTGCCGACTTTCTCCTTAAAGGAAAATTAGGTCAAACTTGACTGAGGCCGACCTTTCAACTGAACTCCCTTGTTTTGCATCAGGGGTATGATTTAATCGTGCACAACAATGCCTCCATTTGGCCTTCATGAACACTTGAAAATAGATTTTACTGCACGGTTGAGCCCACCAAGAAAAAGTTGGGCAACATTTGGCGACCTTTCTTTGGATGTTTTTCTGCCTGCTAAAGCAAAACGGTAGCCTGAAGGCCTATCCATTGGGAACGAAGCCATTGGGACAACTCAGAAATAGACTTAAACATCAGCTTTGTACATGGCTATAACTTGCTTGAGATTCATAGAACACACAAAAACTTATTGAAAATAGGGAAAAATTGAAATAAAACTATTTATTTGTGTTGGAACAACACTTAGGGAATGAAAACTGCTTCTAAACCTACCCTATACTAACCAGTGAGAAATTGATCAAACAAACCCATTGATGGTAAAATAACTGCCCTTTCTAAAAAAATTACAATGTTTGCCATGCTGGAGAAAAACTAAAGAGAAATGAAGCATGCATGAAAATTCAACAGATGGCTGCAAGATCTCTGACAGAACATATTTAGGCTTACTAACCTTTTCTTATGGAATGTAAACATTCCCGTTTTGAGGTGGAAAGGTAACTTGAGTGTGCTCCTCCTAAGTAGTACCCTCATGCTTGGGTACAAGATTCATCCTTGGTGTTGTATTGGATTCCATTTGAGCTAGGTATCTGATTGGACAATCTTTGGTAAGGGAAAAGAATGAGCCTCCTTTGATCTCTTGCTCATAACTGCCATTTTATCACCTTGTTGGCTGGAAAGGTATAGCCCCTGTGGCTGACTTGGTGAAAAAATGGAAACCTCCTCAGTATGCTCATGCCTTCCCAAATGAGCACTCATTTCTTTAATGGAGAACAATGAGATAGCTTCCTCTATCACATCTTCAATCACTGCATCAACCTCTGGGTCTTTTATACACCAAAAAGGAAGCTGCTCATAATTCTCATCATCACTGGAAGAGTTACGTTCTGATTCAGGCTTGTCTTTTTCAATAAAGGGAAGAAACAATTCAAGCAATGATGTATCCTCAAGATCCTTTGCATAATGGAATGGAAACTCCTCCAACCAGTTATGAATTTGCAAATCAGGCTCATTAGGCTCCTCCTGTTGTTTCACCATTTGTTCAATTTTATGAACCTATTGTTCTAGTTCATCATGACTATCAACTACTTTGGGGTCTTCATAAGGATCAAAATTAGCCTCCTCAAAAAACTCAACAATAGCTTTTTCAACCACAACATGTTTGAAAACATCAAAGCTCTCACCTTAGAGGATAATATCAGGTTCAATCTCAGGCTTTTCTCCCTGAATTAAGGCCCTATTGTCTTTCTTATTATCATTGATAAGCAACCCACCCAAGATTTTCTGTTGTTTAATCATTTGCTGCTATTGTTTTCTATATTCCTCCATAGCTAGATGTAGCAAATAAAATTTTTAGTTTCCTCTGAGTTGAGTGAGTTGTACTAGTCAAAGATCTGCCCTTCTTTTACTTCTTGGATGCCAGAGCATGATTTCATTTGCATGATGGGCGAAGGAAAATCATAAGTTGACTAAGATGGGACTTTCCAACTTGGAATCTTGAGGGTAGAAGACTTATTGATAGGCTCACTAAAGAGCTTGGAAGGTTTCTCTTGTTTAAAGCTAGGAAACCTATCTCTGGAAGCATCCTCTTTCACCAGATGATTCAACATTACAGGAGGAGGTGAGCTAAAACTAGAAATGGAAAGGGTTGCCTGTGTCTCATAGCTTTGTGCTTGATAATCTAAATAAGCCCGACTACCTTGTACCTGAGCAGATAAGAATTTCATTTGCTCCTCTTTGGCTGCTATCTCTCCCTCAAGATCTTCTTCAAATTGACATCCCAATTCCTACTACTGTGAAATAAACTTTTTTTGTTTCTTGACATCAACCAACATGTCATACATGTAGGAGAACACCTTACTGACATCATTAATTTGCATATGCTCAAACCTCTAGCTCAAAGCCCATAACACACACTCAAAATGTTGGAGGAGGTCCATTATAGCTTGGCAAGGATGCTTTAGAGGCTGATTATGTAAATAATCATGCTGGTTAGCATCGAAAACCTCCTCCTGGGGTTGATTTTGATCATATAATGGCTGATATAAAGGTTGACTAGGAGTGGGATGGTGGGAAACATGATGAAAATACTAGTAATCTGCTGATATCGGGTCATATGACATAAAAATAGCAGGTTGTTCTGTATAGTATGGCTGATGGGAGGACACATACACATGACTCTCATGGAATGGAGGTGGCAAGTCACTATATTGCTGATAATTAATCATTGCCGAGATAAGACATGAGGAATAACAAGCCTAAAGATCAAACCTTATTAATTACAGACACCTGGGCTACTAGAACCAGTTGTTATGAAGTTGGAGTCACCATGATATGCTGATATTTTACCTCTGAAAGGCCTGGAATTTACTGGATGCATATCAAAAACCAGTAGTAGACATATAATTTCCAAACTGTCTGTTCGATAGTCCCATCAGGCGTGCCAAAACTGTTATCACTTGAAGTTGCACTCTATTGAACCTGACGTCCAATGCCTCAGTGTAACATGGGAATACCTCCAAAGTTGTGGGTCACTTATAGACAGAGGTCAACCTTCGGAGAAGGCTGGCTTCCTTTGGTATCACCTAAACTAATAATTCTGTAAAGGGAAAGGGAGAAGGAGTACATAAATTGAAACTAAACTAAGATGATACACCAAACTGATAAGAACAATGAGATACTCGAGTTACACTTGAGTACTGATGATGGATATGGGACTGCACAACAAGATTCTATGGATTATGCATACAAATAAGTTCAACATGCACACACTTTCAAGAAGGAAAATAGACTTTCAAAAATTAAAAGCTCATGTACAATTGAGTAAACACAATTTATAACCTACATGATACCACTTTTGCAAAGAAAGGCATGCTAACATGAAACAAAGCTATAAGGAAAAGAAATATTTCACTAAGTAGCTTGATGAATCACTTAAAAATGCACAATAATTCACAAGAACTAGAAGGAAAAAAATGAACCATCAATGGTAATCAAGGTAAATTTTATATAACATGTTCCAAAATGAGTTAAAGAATTATGCTAATCCGAGAGAGGACTATAGAAGTCACAGCCTTCAGAAAAGCATCTAGAGAACTCCTTTACAAAGAGGAAAAAATTCCTTATATACAAGAGTGAGGTCAGCCCCTCAAGGCTTACAAAAATATTCGGGCTCAGAAAAACTATCCTTAGATCTTTTTGATGAAATTAATGCTATGTTCGATTGCATCCCTGCTATCCATGTCAGTGAAGAGATCACCCTTAGGGGAAGCCCTCTTGATCTTTCTGCAACCTCAGCATTCATTTTTGTTCCTCGTGCTCACTTCTCAAACCTCCCTGTTGAGTTGCCTTGAATGCTCGTTTGCTCATAAGAGATACACATTGCTTTTCATTTTGTCAAAACTCTCCTTGCTGGTCAGATAGCCACAACTCGCCTTTAGCTCCCTCTGATTGGTTGGGAACATTTCATGTAGATCCCTCAATAGTCAAAGGCTCACTCAGCCATAATCACATGTCGGTGAGACACTAATCGTGTCTCCCCAATGTGATTATATCTTTCTGTAACTATCGGTATAACTCATTATCATCGGCAAGAGTCATAGCAAGCCCTAAGAGTCCATCTCCTTTCTTTCACTCTAAGCTCACTCCACTTCGGTAAGACCCTACCAGGTCGGAAAAACATCCAGTCAAGGCCATCCCTCCATCATCGATGCAGCCTCCTTCATGTATCAGCAAGACAAAAATTTATCAACAAGAGGTCACACCGGGCTTCATGAGTCATGTCGAGATCCCTTTCTATCGCTGAGACCATACCAAGTCAGTAAGACATCACTCCACCGATCGGAAGTTATGCCGATGTCATATATGTCAGGGAGACCTGCATTTGGCAAGACCTTATGCCGATATCAATTCCTCTCGGCGAGGCCTTTTCCATTTTCCGAGACATCTTGGTGACTTGACCTTCCTTTTGGAAAACTCGGATCCCATCGGGGTGTCTCTCATGTATCGGCATGACTTCCTACCGAACTTCTTGTATTAGACTGAAGGCACAAGGCATGTTGGCGTGACTTTTCATTATCGATGAGACCTCCTGCTGAACTCACTTCCTTTCAGCGACGCCACTTCCCTTTGGTGAAACATTGCTCGTCAGTGAGACCTCTTGTCTAAGCTCCATACTATTGTTGAGACCCTGGCCTATCAGCTAGACATTTCCCCGAGATGACCATCCTACGCTGAAAGAATCCTGTTTCGGTGTGACTCTCCCTCATCGGTAGGACTTCATGGCGATGGCTTCAGCTCTTGGCAGGCTCATTTCATATCGGGGAGACCTCTGGTGATATCTCTTCTGTGTCGCCGAGACTTCAACACGTCGGCCAGACTTTATGCCGATCTTTTCATTTCGGGGAGACCTTTTTATATCGGCAAGACATAATGCCTTCGCCAAGACATCACAGTGATATCAATTTCTCTTGGTGAGGCCTTTGCTAGTCACCGAGACATCTTGGCAACTTGACCCTCCTTTTGGCGAACACACCTTGTTCTCCCTGAGATGCATATCTTTATTAGTGGTCAGTAAGACTTAAGGGACTTGGCAAGACCACCCACTGAAGAAGACAACTCCTGCCGAAGTGTTTACCCGATGTGATTAGTCAGTGAGACCCAAAGAAGTCACCGAGACTCTCCCCGAAGGAAAAAATCTCCCACCAATATGCATATCCTTCTGTCACTGGGATGATGATTGATGTCTTGCCGATAGGAACCTGTAGGTGAATTCCACTCGCTGTGACATTCCTAGGGTCTTGTTGATACACAACATAGAAACATATTTAACCAAATGCATTATGGGTCGAGGAGACCTAGATAATCTCATGCTGATAGGACCCCTAATGTGAAACATTCAGACTTGATGGAGCCACTGTTAGTCAGTAAGACATCTGGAAGGTCTTGCCGACTTTCTTCTTAAAGGAAAATTATGTCAAACTTGACTGAGGTTGTCCTTTCAGATGAGCTCCTTGTTTCGCATCAGGGGTATGATATAATCATGCACAACAATGCCTCCATTTGGCCTTCATGAACACCTGAAAGATAGATGTCCTGCCTGATTGAGCCCATAAGAGAAAAGTTTGGCAACAGTATGTGTTTTGAGTGCCGGATATCAGGAACCAGAAACGTTTGGAAAGGAAAAAGGTGATGCAAATATGAGTAGAGTGTTCTGGTCTGATATTTGGAGTCTAGTAAAATGGAAGTTTTGGTAAAACTGAAGTTTAGGGAAAGTTCATGGGTAAAGTTGAATACTGGGTACTAGGTACTGGGTAGCTATGTGAAATGAAATTTTAAAATATTAAGGTTATCTAATGATTATGATAGTTTGATAACTCGATATATGTGTGGAAGATAATTATGCAAGGATTTATAATATGCTATAAAGCATGTTATTTATGAGATTTATGTACTAGCACTAAATAATCGTTTTGTTTACATGAGATACTTATAAAAGTTTTTTTTTCTTTAAAAGGTATTTAATGAGTGGAATTTGTGATTGCATGAGATGTATATTGTGATGCAAATTTTGGGTATGGACGGTCAGGAAAATAAAATTTGTGAACAAATCTGATGGTGTTACTAGGTTCAATGATACACTTTAAAAGCTCATGCTGGAATAGAGTTCATTGCAAAGATGTGTCGGATACCAAAAAATAGGGACTCTATAGTTTAAGCATGTGGCAAAGATGTGTACATATTCTTGGGGTTGCTCATTCCTAGAATATTCAAATCGAGGACAAACCTAAAATGTAGGGGAAAAAATTCCACCTGATCACTCTGAATTTGTGGGAAGATCCTACATTTTGTTTGAGTGGATTTGTTTGCTTCCAAGAGGGAATCCTAATGATTAAAGATTAAATCCTCAAAAGCTTCAATGTGTGATTGGAGTTGACCTTCATTGAATTTGATAGGAATTCTATTACTAGTAACTACATTCCATGTGCCTTGATGTGATTTTTCCCTTGGATTTCCTCTCATGCTTTTTTCTTATCCTATCTGTGCCTTGTGTTCTATAAAAGGCCAAAGGCTCTTTCTTTTTAAGTTAAGTTTAGAATTTGTGGATGTTGGAAGAGCCAAAAATTCTTTTATTTTTTTATTTTTTCCTATTTCTTGAATCATTTTGATCTAAAAACTTGTATACACATAGACATTAATCAATATGTCTATAATTGAGCATGCAAACTAGGTATCCCTTAAGGTTTGAAAGGGTAAGAGGAGGGCTCAAGGTCATAAGAAGAAAGCAACTATACAAATTTCCTACAACTTGAGAAACAAGACCATTCCAAAAGAAATGGTCAATTTGAAGGGCAAGGAGCTCATGTGCTAGTGAAGAAGGCTAGCAAAAGAAATAAGAGTCATAGGGCTTGCCTGGGAAAACATAATTCTCCCATTGTGTTATCTGATAGTCCTTCAGATGTTGAGGGTGACACTGACTTAGGATATGGCCAGTATCTTCTCTCTCTGATGCCATATGGGAGCTCTAGTGATGATTTGGTAATGGTTCCTCCAATTTCATCTTGAATAAGGGGTGGTTGAGCATTATTTGACACTGATGACTTGGAATAGGGTCTTCTCCTTGTTTTTGTTTTCGATGACACCATGGTCTTTGCATAGGAGGTATTTGTTTCAATATGTCCATGGTTTTGGTATTTTAATCTTCCATGTTGATGTGGAGGTCCTTTGACTAACATTATACAAAATATTTTTTGTTCAGCATAGACATGGTGATAGCGACTAATAATAACCTACACATGTGTTTTGTCTTTTGTCCTCCCCTATTCTCAAATGATTGCATAAAAATTCTTGGGGGCTTTTCAAAGAATCAGTTGAAATTAGGTTTTTGAAATGAAATGAAATGAAATTATAACTCAGCCAAATTCTCGTTGCTCCTCTATTTATAAAGGAGATTTCATGGCTAAAGTTTGAGAGTTCAGAAAATTTTGAGTCTAAGAAAGATATAGGTGAAAGCTATGCTCAAGAAGCAAATAGAATGTAAATAGATGAATTAGTGAATATATCAAAAGCTAGTATATGGTATAATTTATACTATATGATGTTCTTAAATATAGTTTTACAGAGAAATATGGGTAATGAAAGAGAATATTAGTTCTAAAATATTGCTCTCGTGTTTATTTTCTTGCAAATTATCAATGAAATTGTTAATTATAATTTCATTTGTCTTTTGCCATTTGCACTGAATGAGTGGGTTTTTTTTGCTTCAATTCAATGAGTTGATTTAATGCTAAAATGAGACCATTAGTTTTTGGGAAAAGGATATAGGATATGGTAAGGAAGAAATGTTTTAAAAACATAGAGAGTTGGATGCTACAAAGTAGCATGATGATAGTCCATTGATTAGTGATGTTTAATTATAGTTGTATTACTGATTGATTGCAAAGTATGACTCCATTTTTCCCTCATATAGGGGATTGGTTTTTCTATTAGTTTATCTTGTGGTTGACTAAGCTAGTAATGAATTTGGCTGGAGATTTAGAATTAGAATGAATTTAATACATACTTTAAACTACATCGCACCAACTTTCAGTATAAGCGTATTCTCTGAAATAAATGGAAACTTCATAAGATGTTTTCTAAGCCTTAGATGATGTTGGTTTCTTGAGGAATACATCTATGTGAGTAAATTCTCTTGATCAAGTTGAGATATTATGAACATGAATAGGATTACCCTCTTTGGTTTCATAGAGCTCAAAGAGAAGTGACGTTTTTAATGCTTCACTTAAGTGTTGGCCAATCCTCATCCTTGTTGATAATTGAGTTTTGCAAGATTCATACACTAGTACAAAAACAACAATATACGACAATAAACTACTAAAATTGCATATAAATGACTAATTTTGAGTCCATTATTAAATTAGTAGTTTGTGCAGTCATTATAATCTGACCAAATTTATGATTAAACTATTTTAGCCATTTAATCTAGTCACATTGATTTAGTGAATTAATTTAGTATTATTAACTAGTCATGGTAGTGATTTATTTAGTCATATATCTAGTCATTAATTTAGTCATTAATCTAGTCATTTATTGTTGTTAACTAGTCATTTATTTAGTCATTAGTTTAGTCATATATTTAGTCATTAATTTAGTCACATATTTAATCATTAATTTAGTCATTACTTTAGTCATATATTTAATCATTATTTTAGTCATGGTAGTCATATATTTAACCATTGTAGTCATATATTTAACCATTGTAGTCATATATTTGGTCATTGCATTCATTTATTTTAGTCATAGTAGTCATTTATTTAGTCATGGTTTAATCATTTATTTGAGTGAATCAATGATTCAAGTTATAAATCAAATCTAACTAATTAATTCTCACAACTTTATGCATATAAAGCTGAAATATCATAGATATTCAAATATTTTTTTGTATTGGATTAACATGAAAAAAATATACAATCAACAAACAATTTTATGCATATAAAGCTCAAATATCATAGATATTCAAAAAAAAAAAATTGTATTGGATTAACATGAAAAAAATATACAAACAACTTTATGCATATAAAGCTCAAATATCATAGATATTCAATTTTTTTTTTTTATTACATGAGAATAAAAGAATATACAAACAACAAACTGTTGCATAACCAAAGGAATTACAAGCATCATACAACTACATAAACAAAGATCCAATAAATGCATCATTCACTGCACTCTTGGTTGCCATGGAAGACAAATCCAAGATACGATACAAATGCTACAAAAATTGAAGGGAGAAAAGACATGAAAATATATTGTAAATGTAGTTATATTATTTGTGGTGCATATATTGTCCGATTCAGAGCAGACTTTCCCTCCCATTCCAACCGGACAACCCTTGAGAGAAGATTGGAAGGATTTGAATGAGAAGGATGGCAACTTCCTATCTAGAAATTTCACTAGTCATGGTTAGATGAAAGTAAAGAGTGCATGTTCACCTCTCCAATTTGATGAGCTACAAACTGAAAATAAGATTTCAATGAGGGTTTTAGAATACATTTATTAAAATGAAAATACAGCCAAGATCTAATAATGAGCACATTTAGATTTTTACAATATGGCTTCTTTTACCTGTTTCAACAATTCTATGAGATTTCCCATTACAGTAACTATGGTAGAACACTAATCTGCAATATGATTGTGAAGTTGCTCACTAATGGATTCAATGGTGATAAGACTAAAAGGTGCAACATCAACAACATTGCCACTTGATACAATTATATTTGATAAGGCACATTCAAAAGCTATCTAAATTTTTATCTGGGAGGAAATGCATGTGGACTTATGATAAAACTAGAACAATGCCTTCAACTATCATTTCTCCATTATACAACTCTGCCCATGTGAAACAAAGAGCTTCTAACAACCACATTTTATCATTTGTGATCCTCCATAGCTTGCAATGATACAATCTGATGACACATAATTCTTACAACTAAAATAAAATACCGAGGGTCATATGCTTTCAATGATATTCTATTTTTTCCTTCTTTGATGCATGTTGTAATCTACAATAGGTTAAAACAAACCAAGTTACAAATTGAAAAGAAAAAAAATGGATATGAACATAAAACAATAAGGCACTGCGCATTTCAAGAATTATGCTAAGAATGAACACAAAATGACTACAAAGGATAAGACAATGCACCACTATGAAGAGTATGCAAAATGGACAGAAATTGCTTAGAGATTTAGTTGCTAGGAGTGTTAGAAAATGAGATGAGTGAAAAACAATTAGTACAATGTAGCATCTTAAGATGTTAAAAGGAACCCACCCCAAGACCATTGTCACAACCATTGGCTCCCAGTATTTGAGCACTTGGTTTTTTTGTAACCTTAATTGATATTCTTATACCAAAAGACAAAGCTCATATAAGACTTTGGCATGTCCATATAAGAAAAAAAAATAAAAAAAAATCATAACTCTGCATCTTCTCTTTCATACCCACCATGTTATAGTTTCTCTATTTTTTTTTAGTTTTTACCTAAACCTCTATATACTACAAAGTACAAACAACCATTCAAAAGAAAATACAACAAACATTCAAGTGGCCTGAGAATTGAAAAAAAAGATCAATTGGTGACTTCTTCCTATATTTTAGATTAATTTTGCTTCCTTAAACTGAGCATCATATACAACAACAAACAACATCAAACAATAGAGTATGCACCATAAACATATAATCCTTTAATAAAGTAAAAACTCAGCAGGTTTTTCAATATATTCACAAGAAAAATATTAAAATCAACTTTGTACAACACAATTGCATGTATCACAGACACTGAGCAGAGAGATAATGAAGCATTCTCCAACTCTTATTATAATGAGAGATCATAACCTACCGGTTCCTCCAACAGCTATAAATGCAAGGTCACACCCAACTAAATTCTGCCTCAAAATGCCCTGGCATTACAAAAGCATTGTTAAGTAACATACAAAAACAACAAGTTGAAAGTTCATATCTCTAAGAAGAAAATAATATAAGAAAATCAGTCATGACATATAATGCATGGGTGTGAATAATCAACACTGGATTACCTCACCACCAAATATCCCAGGAAAAGCTCTCCTATTGACCATAGTTATTACCGTCACATCACTAATTGAGAAAATGAATGCATCTGGCTGCAATGATCATTACACAAATTCAATTTCAAAAAACAAGCATAACAACTTAAACTGAATCCACAAAATATCCAACTTAAGATCAACTTGTTGTCAAAACATAAATAAAAGTTACCTGACAAATAATTTCTCCATTGAAAGTGGCTAGGTAAATCTAGAAAAGTTTCCAAAAATTAGAAATTAAAGGTTATTCATTGCTAATAGAATTCAACTCAAATCTAAAAAAAAAGAAGCATTGCACTCCCTACACTAGGGAGAACAAGTATAGATGTAGGTAGGTTAATATCACATACTAGAAGAATTCTAGAAAGAGATGGTGTTGCCCCTCCAACAAAGCCATCTTGGGATCCCACATTAATGAATTCTATATTTGCAACACTCTTTCCAAAAATCCATTGCCACATGCCACCACCATTCTGGAGGTAAGACATTTTTGATATGAATGGATCCAGACATATAGCACATTGTACCTACATTGTATCTTGTTTCAATCCTTAAATGGAAGGATATTCTCTACTGAAGAATCCAAAAATAGAGAGCTATATTCCAGTTCTTGAAGCCTCAGCTCAGTAAAATAAAGTGAATTTTGCAGCATAGGAGAAAGAGACAAAGAAAAGTATTAGAGGCTTAAGAATTTTTGAAAGGAAATACCTAGAAGGAAACCAAGAAATGTGGATTTTTAGCGGTGGTATCTCAATAGAAATCAAAAGAAAAACATCCTAGGTTGGGCTTAGGCCCATCAATATGAATTCAAAGGAATAGGAAAAAGATGGAAGGGTTTTCCAAATGGTGGCAATGACAAAGGATCTCCACTTGGCCAAGAAATGCATAGTAGAAAGAGAAAGTAAAAGAAATCCAAAATTACAATAAAATAATGTCATTGGTTGTGAAACAATACTAGCCTTGGTTAGAACTTTCTCCTATGGTTTCAACATTATTTACATAACAAAGGTACCCCTTTTAATATGGCTAGCATAAAACAAGAAACTCATGTGAATTACAAGAGAAATACATATATAATAGAATGTTTCCAAGTTTAGACCTGCACTATTTAATAAACTTGATCAATTGGAATGATTGTTAGTCAATAGCATGAGAGTAGGGTGATTAAATGGGATGATTACAACAAAGCTAAGTTGAAAAACTTTAGGAATCTACAATAGATATGCACAAAATGAATTTGGTGGAAAGGATTTAAAAACTTTCAAGCAAATACAATTTGTAGCTGTAAAGCCAAATTCCACAGCCCAGCACTCCAGCAGCATCCTCCTTCCATGCCAAGATGGGGCTTTAAAGACAGAGATGCTTAGATATCCCTCAGTATAAGACAATGCAAGAATATTACATTATAAAGAATGCTTAGTCTATGGATTTGCAATGGCCTTAGCAGGATATACACACAAAGAATGGATTTGTTAGAAGGCCTTGCGAGGCTCAAGCCAAATGCAATTTTAAAAGTCTCATGGAATTCCACAGCAGCACATAGCATCCCTCCCCTCGCTTGTACTTAGAATGGGAGCTTTGGGATAGGCTATGAACATGCACCAAAGCATAATGGTAGGGGAAGTTTTGTCAGATATTATAGTTGGATATGCTCTAGTAGACATATATGCAAGATGTGGAATCGTAGAAAAAACACCTGAATTGTTTGAAAAAATGCCTCAAGGAGATGTCATCTCATGGAATGAAATGATTGATATCAAAATGTGCACAAAATGGATTTTGCAAGGAAACTCTCAAAATCTTTGAATTAATGAAGCACTTTGGAACACATCCTAATTGTAAGCTTTGCTTAGGTTCTAGGTGCATGCATTCATGCAGGTTTAGTGGATGAGGGTTGCACATACTTCAAACATCAGTAACCCTTATTGCATTAAAATTTACATATATAGTTGATCATTAGGTGTGCATGGTTTACCTTTGTGCCCATGTTGGCTATATTGAGGACACCCTAAACACTATTACTAATATGTTAGTTAAATTTGTGGTAAATGTGGATCATATATGAATATAGGCTGAGTATTTCCAGCAACACTGCTTTTTTAGTTGGATCCTAAAAATGCTACAACTTATGTTCTTCTCTAAAACATATGTTGAAGGTTATTTA
>VDFB02234072.1:0-20472 GCA_007258455.2 Sequoia sempervirens
TGAAATTTTGGACAAATGGAATCCTTATGGAATCTAATCTTAGTTATTGTTGTACTTTGTTTCTTGGGCAATGCATTAAATATTGGGTTTACTGTGATCCTAGTATGATCCAATTGACATTTGGTATTTTAAAAATCTTTTTGTTCTTGCTTAATGTATCTTAAAGATTTTCTTGTAAAATTGACGAGTCATGTTAAGATATGGTTTCGATATGATACATTGTTTCATCTCTCATTCTCCTTATCGACTAAGCTCTCTCCCTGCATGCATATTCCTTAATATAATAGTTGCACATGTACTAGGAAAACACATTTTAGGAAGCTTTACATACTTGTTCATTTTATTGACTTCAGCTTAGTTTTGATCCTATAAGAATGTTATTTGAATTTTTTTTGTTTGTCTGGATATTTTTTTATGTTACTGCCATCATAAAATGATCTTTTTGTTTTTAATGTATTTTAAATCCTTGTAAGACTGATAAGACTTCTTAAGATTTGGTTTTGACAATACACTGATTGTTTCATCACTTTTTTCTATTGCAATTCATAGAAATGACTTGTATGAAATATAAAATGTAAGTTTTTGGATTAAGTTGTGCATATTCTTTCACATACATAGTTTAATCCAAAAGCTTACATTCTATAACTTAATGAATTGTGGAAAACTATACCAACTATTGTCTCAAATATTTTGTTTGCGCAACATTGTTATGCAAACCTATTTGAAGTCTTTAAAACTAGCTCCATAGACTTTGTTAAACAAGTTCCATCCCTATGACTATTTGTCTTAACAAAAGCTTAACAAATGCCTATTGATAACAAACTTCTTACATGTTTGTTTATATAAAAGGCTTTTCACATTCATGTTATATTACTTTATTTGGGATCATTTTGTGGCTAATTTGTTACTTTTTTGTTGGGAATTTCTGAATCAACCAGATTATTATTTTTACACAATCCATACTATCAATTTCTCTCATATTTTTTTCATCGTAAACTAATTCTTAAAATGCCTAATTTGTATGGAAAATATGATGACATCTTTGGCTGCCAGGTGTACACTTTTAATTTCGTTCACTTTTAACTTTTAAAACTATGACTTTTACTTTTTATAAATTCTATATGGCTCCTCTTCTCATAACCTATGTGGAATAAGTTATCTAATGCAATAGTTCTATTAGGCATTCTAGAATCCTCAATATTACAAGCATGCATTAAAAGATGACTATTAATCTTTAACATAAAAGGGTAAATTGTTACTGTGATTTTTTTCCTTTAAAACAAGGGGTTGATCAAATGCTCGTCGAGACTTTAGGAGAGAAATTGAGCCTCAACATTTTCTTAAATATTTTATTTTCTCTATGTCTAGTAACTAATGATTGTATACCTTATCCAAATTCCATTGAATCATTGTTGTTCTTGATTAGTTTACAAGTCATAAAACAAAACTGTCCTTCTAGACAAGAACTTAGTACCATTATAACCTTGTTTTTATTATATCTTCTCACAAATATATTCACCACAGATAATTGTTAAGTAAATTTAAATATTGATATTTTATTTGTAAGTTTTAATGCTTATATTATTTCTAACTTTCTTATTAACTCTAATAGTAATTTTTTTGATAATGATAATATTAAAGTTAATAGTAAGATATAAATATTATTATTATAATCACTTTATCACCAGTAATTTGCATCAATGTTACTATTAATGTGAATAAAATGATGGAGCTAGTACTTAGTCACGAATATGAGGTTAATAAAGATTAATAATTCTAAACTCTATCTTTGGCTCATTCGCGAGAATGTTATGATAGATTAACAGATAGAAGAAAAATGTACACAGACTTTAAATGGGACCAGCCAAGTGTGGTGCCCAAACTGCAATTCTTTTATCCACCGTTAGATTTATAAAAATCAACGGTAATTAAATGGGGTGACCTTTCACCCTAACAACAACCCTAATCACTTATACTTTTAACTTAGGGTTGTATACATTTTTTGTTTTACACTCTTATTGTGAAGATATGGCCGTAAAATGGTGGAAGAAACGAAGGTTATTGCAGATAGACATAGATGACATTCACGCTGGTAACCCAATTTCTGACAGAATGACATAATTTCATTTTATGAGCACCACTACATTCATTTGGAACATAGCTAACATAGGTCTTTAAGGACAAAATAACATTATTAACATTCCAACACATCTTCACTCCACAATAACCTATTACTCCAATTTGCAAGTTTGGCAATAGCCCAACCTACACAGAATAGAAATCCTTCCAAAGCCCTTTTAGTTTTCACCTCCTAGCCTTTGATTGGGAAACCAGTCATTCTCACCTCCTAGCCTTTGATCTGATTGGAAAACCAGTCACCCCCGAGTTAGGAGGCTTTCAAAGAGACTGGGTTACACACAAATAGCCCCAAACACAAGAAACTATTTCAGAATATTTCATACTATTGCAACACACATTTATGCAAGAAGATATCATAACACAAAAACCATTTCTTGGTTTTTAAGAGGAGAAGCAAGAGGATCACAGCCATGGGGAAATTTCTTTGCAATAAACACTTCTAACATTTCAAGTTTTTATATCAAAAACCTCCTTTAAATCATTCATTCACCCATACTATCCCATTTTAACACAAAAGGATACTCATACCCATTCCTTCCAAAAACTGAAATCAAGTTCCTATGAGGATCTCTCTTCACCAATCCCCACACATAGGTTGCTCACAACCAAAATTTGGGGAGCCAACCCAACACACTTAATTCACACAACAAAACATTTACACACGACAAGAAAATTACACACAACAACACCAATATGTAAAATATTCATACATAAACAAATTAAAAGGAGTAGAATCCTATCTTAAAGACTTCAAATGTAACTTGATGTTGAGTTCCAATTCTTTTCCAAACTCCTTCCAAACATTTCAATCCTTGTAATGGGCAACCCCAATTTTTTTTATTTTTTATTTTTTTTGAGATATGCCAGTTGCTGTAATAAATTACTGTGTGACATCCAAGACTTCTTTGTTTTCAATGCTTGTTGTTTGTGTTTGCTTAAGAACGATTTTGCAATGGTTTTATCATAAGTTTGCATGTGTTTGATATTTCATAAATGCATAGACAAGAGCATAAAAAAAGAAGAGAAATACACTTGCAAAGAACACTTTCAGAAGCTTAACCAATCTGATTATTTAACAGTAATGTCACAGTCTTTCTTGAACATAATCAAACATCAGATTTTCAGTAACTCTGACTTGATTACCAATGCCTAGCAACTGATATGCAACTCTTCAAGAACTCGTCCCTCACAAATGATATAAAGCTATGCTAATATGCTAGAATGAGCACTTCATAAGATGTGATAATCAGATTTGTAAGAAACAGTATTATTTCAGTCATACCAAATAATATCAATTTCAAATTAAAGGCTTTCAGACTTGGTAGTAATCCCTTTGCAGCCGATTGGTGACTTCTTCAATGAGCAGATACATCACCCTTTATGGAGGTCATAAACTCTTTCCAAACCAGGCTGGGACGTATCTCTTTAACTCCAAAATTTCTGAAAACTCATCCTAAGTTTGAGCCGCACAGTCTGAAACAACCCAAGAGAAAATAACATTATCCTCTCACTGTCCAGCTACAAAAAATAACATACAGCACCCTGCATGGTCAACCAGCATCAAGTGACTCCCAGAAGTAAAGGATGGCTAGCAGCTGGGGGCGACCGTGAAGAAAAAATTCAATTCTTCACTGAAAAATGCCCTCTCACACTTGTTGGAATCGCCTGAGAAAGGGGCTTCTTAAGAAACAATGCCTAGATTGAAAATAAAATCCACCACCCAGATATGAGCAGAAAAGAGAAAAGAGGGTTCAGGCTCTAAATGTCAATGCCCAAAAATTAAGAAATTCTCCACCAAAAGTGTTTAAACATCACCCAAATTGAAGCCAAGATTAAACAAGCCAACACCACAATCCTACATCAAAATAAGATTGAAATCTTCAACTCCAAACTTTGTAACATGCAACTATGAGGCACAAATGAAGCTCTTGTGTGAAGCCTCCAAATCCTTTCGTGATGTGGTCTTCCACACATGAGGAAAGGTGTCCCTACAAAGGTTTTCATCTCAGCAAGTCAATCTGAACCCTAGAGCCAAGCTCCAAAGCCAAAGCACACAATATCCAAACATCCTTCATGAAAATAAGCCTCCAACATCTACTTTTATCCAAGTTTCTCCAAATGTAGGCTAAAACTCACTTGTTTTTTATTTTATTTCATTTTTAATAATTTGTCTTCTCACTTTGGCATCCAGAAAGGAGACAAAATATTTATTTTAATCTCAACTTTTACGTTAACCTTTTTAAATAAAATTAACTTCTTTATTACCTTAGGTGTCCATCCCCCCTTTTTGCAATATTAAATATTTCAAAAGCACTTTAAAATGATTTTAAGTCATTGAACTAGGTGCCATGGTACAAAATGGTCCCCTTATGACCCTCAATAGCATAATATAAAGTTACCTTATTAAAGCTCATTTTTGAAACATTATTCAAATTTTTGAATGATTCAACCTTAGTAACTTTGTATTGACTGAGTTCGTACTGTTGAGACCATCTTGACCAAGTTCGGTCAACCCTAATTGACTTACTATTTTTGGTAAGTCCTAAAAATAGTAAATAATGTCCTAAAGCTTGAGCTTGTGAGAAGCTAAAACATTTGAAAAGGCTTTCCAAAGACCGAAGCACCGTGCTAGACCCCCTGCTAAAGATAACTTACTAAAGATAGTAAGTGTGACAGAATCAACCCAGCTAAAAGAAGTTGTAGAAATGGGGACATTATAGTCTGCCCTTCCCAAAGATTGCTTGTCCTCAAGCAATTCTAGTGAGCCCTGCAATCCACATCCAAACCATGTTGAAACTTGAAATGATCCCCAGGTCCCAAATAAGTCTAGGTGGTCTATAGCTCTTATGGCTCAACTCCCTGTCCTGTAAGGCATCAACACCTGAAGTCTCCTGAATGTCACCTGTAAGAAGAGTGAAAATGTAGCAACCAAACTCAACCCATTCCTCAAAAATAAGTCTCTCCAAAGAACCAAATGAAGGTGCTATCGGAGTAAACTTGAGAAAATCCACACTGACTCTCACATCCCAAACAACATCTGCTCTAAACCCGATGTGAATCCCAGATTCCCTGTGAACCTCAGGAAAGAACTATCATGTTGAGGTTGTGTCATACTGAACATCACTTCCAACCCCAAGTGCCTAGACTGTACTCTCCTAGCCCAAACTGTTGCAAACAGTGAACCATCAACTGTAGCAAAGTATGCTCACGCCATGAAATAATTGTATTTAGCGTCACTCACCAAAATGGAGGCAAATAATGGGAGCACAGAAGTTGGAAAGGTACTCACTATCGGTTGCCCCAACTCAAAATCAATCATCTCATCGAGCAAGGACTGTATAACCAACTCAAGAAAGCGCAAGCAACAATAATTAATCCACGATTCCACTGGATATGTAGGAGGAGACAAGATATAAGCTGAAGAGTCATCCCCTAATACCAAATCATCTCTGACACCTAAGCTCAACCTGGTAAAACTCAGCTGTTGGTCACCAATTGGAATCGTATGTAAGTTTATTAGAACATTTGCTTGGGTTTTGAAGCTAGAAATAATCCCACTAGTCCACTCTTGAGTCAACACTTCACTACTAGAAGCTACACCTGGATCCCATACCTTGCTATTTTCATCCAATGTAGTGCAACAGCTAGGAGTAATTTCATCTTCCAGCTCAAAAAGTGGGTTGTCATATACCCTATCAGCTCATATCTCAAATAAGGGATTATTAAAAAGCAATTGTTGATCCCCCTCAAAAGCTAATTGTGAATCCAAATTAGCAAAACTGCTCGGTTTAGGCTCATGATCAACTATAAGAAAAGATAAATTTGATTTGTTCTCTCTAACAAGATCAAGACCAAAATCATCATTAATGCCATCAGCCATGCTTGATTGTTGAATAGAAATTAGAGCAACTCCATAATCAAAAGTAAATTCATCCCATGTTGGCTCTTTGTTGAATAGAAGTACCATCTCATCAAGTTTTCATGTATCAGGAAGTGGTTTTTTTTGTTCTTTGTGTACACTGTGGCAATCATCTTGGGTTATTGTTTTGAAGGCCTCAACCTGATTACTTTCAACTGTACAAACTACGAGGGGTGTGTTATCATTTACAACATTACCCGACATGAAACTAGCATTCACAAGAACTTTAGACAGCTCCAAAGAAGCATTAAAGGTTGTTGCCTTGTCTTTTCCCTTCTCCTTGTTAGACTCTGCACGTGGTCCACTCTGTGATAGTCCTCTCAAAACCACATTCTTACCTTCTGATTTGAATTTAAGTTCTAATGTCTGAAAGTTCAAGGTAAATTCCCCCAAAGAACATAGCCATTGAATGTCCATAACTACATATGTGTCTCCAATGTTCACCACGTAGAAGTCCTCAGTTTCATGTCCTCTCAATAGGATGCTCAACTAGGGAACCATCCTGTTACACTAAATAGTGAAACCATCAACCACCATAACCTTGAACCCACCAACCTCCTGTTTCTAAAGTCCTCTTCAAACCACTAAACCATCAATGATGAAGTTATGAGTAGCTCCTGTATCAATCAAGGCTAACATATGCTGCCCCTGTAACACACCTCTAATATGCAAAGACTGATGTTCATGGAAGCTATGAAGTTGGGAAAATGTCCCATCATGGTCCAACCACTTATCACTCCCCTTCGATGTCTTTTCCACCTCCATTTCATCGGAATTAGCTTGTTGGTCTGATTTTTTTGATTCACTTTCTTCACCAGATTGGTACTCTATTAACAATGCCTTTTCCTTGACAACACATTTGTGGCCTTGTGTATAAGGTTCTCTACATGTGAAACATAATCCTTTCTTCCTAAGTTCATTCAAAGTCTCAGTGTCTAACCTTGTGTAGTTTTTCTTACACTGCTCTTGCTCTTTGATGTCAATTTTCTTATCCTTTTCCTTCTTGAGCTATAGGTCCTTTGACTGAAATTTATTTTTAAATGTTGAAGTCTCCATGTGTCTGGCCTTTTTAATGGCTTCTTGAAGGCTAGGAGGGTTAAAAGCCTTTATCCAACCTCGTAAGGGGTCAGATAATCCATCAATGAATAATACAATCAACCTCCTCTCAAAAATGTTAGTTACTAACACTAAAAGCTTTTGAAATTATGATATTTATGAATCTATAGAACCCCACTATTTGAGTTGGGCTAACTCCTTGAAGTGCAACTCGAGATCTTTTTTTATCAAATCTCTCAATTAGCCTTTCAGTGAACACCCTATAGGAATTAATTTGTGCATGACCCAAAGTTATCATTCCATTGTACCACCACTCATGAGCCACACCATCCAAGTGTATAAATGCATATTGAATAGACTCAAGCTCTGGCATAGGATTTAGTGTGAAGTAGGTGTCTAGTTTTTGTACCCACGCCCTTGTTGTCATTTTTCTGGACCCATCGAAATAAGTGTGAACTTCCCTACTTTCTTTCATAGTTCATATTGCTAGTCTCTATTCCCCCTGTGATTAGAGTGTCTCATCCTCAAGTCAATATAGTCTTGAAGTCAAATATCCATCTGAAAATCAGGTCTTGCATCCACCCAATCCTGTCTAAACTGTTCTTGTTGTTCCAACAATGTGAATTTTGGATTAACCAGAGCTTCTATCCTCAAAGGAAAGTTTGGCATAAGAGGTCTTGCCAAAGCCCCTTGGTTACCAACTCCTTGCTATCCTATCCTATTTCCTTGACCCAATTGATCCATTTTGAGCACCAAATCCGCTATCCTTTCATTTGTTTCCTGGTGTTGTGCTACCCTTAGTTGTCCCCTAACCAAAGTGTCAAGTAAAATTTCCATTATGTCTGGAGGTTCTTTGTTTCTCCCATTCCTGTTATTTCTTTCATTCCCATTTTCATCCTTGTCTCCCATGCTTCTTGTGTTAGAAGACCCACTGGATGAAGTTTCTATTTGCTGCGCTTCTTTAGAAGATGACCAATGTTCCCAAAAACTCTCTTCTTTTCTTCTACTCCTCTCTGAATATCTCCTTTCTCTATCACTCTGGCTCATAGAAAAATAAACCCACTAGATGACAAGTCTATTCTAGCTCTAATACCACTGTAATGGACAACCCCAATTTTTTTTTTTTGAGATATGTCAGTTGCTGTAATAAATTATTGTGTGACCTCCAAGACTTCTTTGTTTTTAATGCTTGTTGTTTGTGTTTGCTTAAGAATGATTTTGCAATGGTTTTATCATAAGTTTGCATGTGTTTGATATTTCATAAATGCATAGACAAGAGCATAAAGAAAGAAGAGAAATACACTTGCAAAGAACACTTTCAGAAGCTTAACCAATCTGATTATTTAATAGTGATTATTTAATAGGAATGAAAACTCACAAAAAATGACCCCAAGGAAAAAAGTGATTTTGATGTTCTATAACTCACCGGGTTCGATCGGTTCATAGGGGTTCGCTTTGAACCCTAGTTCAAGCTAACCCCTTTGAATTTAACCACCAAAAATAAAAATGCAATGTTAGCAGTTCAGAGGAACCCCTTTATCCCACATCCTCTCGAGACACAAAAAACCTAAATTTTGGCACTTCAAAGCTTAGGTTGAGGATGAAAATGGAGGATCTTCAAAACCCATTTGAATCGTGGTCCCTCAATGAGCTATTGAATGAATATAATTTTAATATGTTTTGTTTTATTATGTATTTGATTTTTAAGTTTTGATAGACATAGGTTTTTCATCGAAAATGAAGATCTTTATTCTCCACATGCAAAAATAACAGATTATCAAAAAAAAGTTTGAAAAATATGAGTGCAGTAAATATTGAAGTCCTGGATCCAACAAAAAAAATTGATATTCGATATATACAAGAAAAGTTACGCATTATACAGTTGCACTATGTCTAAATTGTAATTGGTTTCACTTCGAACTTGATTAAAAGAAAAAATATTCAATAAAAATATCTAACCAAGTGGAAGCACTAGATACGAGTTACAAATCTAAATTTGAAAAGAATTAAATTTTATCCTTCATGGAAAAAAAGTTGTGTTATACAGTGTGCGTCACTTTTAAAAATGTTATTTTTTGAAAAAAACTAGTTTTCGTGGGAGATAGAAAAAGAATTGCAATCTGATTTGAAAATTTTTGAAAAAAATATTTTTAGAATCTATAGACAAAATGTGACGAGACTCTAGTTTGCATCATCTTCAAATTACTCATGGTTTATCCACTATAGGTGCCCGAATGTGAATATTTAATTAAAAATAATAATTTGAGTGTCCAATTTGGCCAAAAATTGTAAACCACTATTGTGGGATCACCCTTATCAATGCCTAGCAACTAATATGTAGCTCTTCAAGAACTCGTCCCTCACCAATGATATAAAGCTATGCTAATATGCTAGAATGAACACTTCATAAGATGTGATAATCAGATTTGTAAGAAACGTTATTATTTCAATCATACCAAATAATATCAATCTCAAATTAAAGGCTTTTAGACTTGGTAGTAATCCCTTTGCAGCCGATTGGTGACTTTTTCAATGAGCAGATACATCACCCTTTACGGAGGCCATAAACTCTTTCCAAACTAGGCTGGGACGTCTCTCTTAACTCCAAAATTTCTGAAAACTCATCCTAAGTTTGAGTCGCACAGTCTGAAACAACCCAAGAGAAAATACACATATCCTCTCACTGTCCTGCTATAGAAAATAACATACAACACCCTACATGGTTGACCAACATCAAGTGACTCCCAAAAGTAAAAGACGACTAGCAGTTGGGGGTGACGTTGAAGAAAAAATTCAATCCTTCACTAAAAAATGCCCTCTTACACTTGTTGGAATCGCCTAAGAAAGGGGCTTCTTAAGAAACAATGCCCAGATTGAAAATAAAATCCACCAACTAGATATGAGTAGAAAAGAGGGTTCAGGCTCTAAATATCAATGCCCAGAAATTAAGAAATTCTCCACCAAAAGTGTTTAAACATCACCCAAATTAAAGCCAAGATTAAAAAATCCAAAACCACAATCCTACATCAAAATAAGATGGAAATCTTCAACGCTAAACTCTATAACCTGCAACTATGAGGCACAAATGAAGCTCTTGTGTGAAGCCTCCAAATCCTCTCCTAATGCGGTCTTCCACACACGAGGAAAGGTGTCCTTGCAGAGGTTTTCATCTCAGCAAGTCAATCGAACCTGTAAGACCCCACATCACATATGATTGGTAAAACCATAATTTATTTCATGTTTCCCTAAATAGATGGTAAGATGTATTATAGATGATAAATAGCGTGATTGTGTAACAATATTCTTGCATTTCATTCTAAAATTCTATTTAATTGTCACTACCATGAAGGCATTAGGAACTCATAAATTATGGAATACGAATTGAAATTTCAAATGGAAAATTGTTGCATAGATAGATCTAGGATATTAAGCTTACGAATTAATGTTATACATGATTGTTTCTTACTATTGCATTGGAAATGTGCAGGAAAATAAGGGTGCGAGTATGAGAAGGGAAACCATTGAGAGCAAATCAAAAGACATCTTATTGTGGATATGAATTTGAACCTTTGGGGCTTATAAATAAATAAGTCAATGTGGTAAATTAATATAGTAAGGGTTGATATTAAAAGGATATTAGATTAGGTGTTATGTGGGTGTAAGTGGGGTTAGTAGTTAGAAACCCTTATCCAAGTATGAAACTCGGATGGATCCTTAAGAGGGTCTTTAAAGAGGATTGTTGGTCAAAATTCCTTAGTTGGGATGCAAAAATAAACCCCCCTAGGGTCTATACCATAGTGGTAGGGGTCAAGTAGCATGCAATAAGTCTCCAAGGACATGATTTGACTCTTGAAAAGCCCTCATTATGAGGAGTGACGAATTTTGAGGAGAGGATAGGGGTGAAAAGATTGAGGGGTTGTCCAAGTGCATGTTCCCCTCTTTAATGAGAAATACCATCATTGATGGAAGGAGGTACACTTCACACCTCCCTATTCAAAGATTGCAAGTGGAAACTCCTATATATTTGAGAGAGGAAGGAAGAGTGGGGGTGTTACCCACTTCTCCTTTTGGAGAACTCTAATGGAGATGGTAGAGGGTGATCAAGATGGCTTGGCTTGGAGAGGAAGAAGAAGGATAGAGAGTTTAACCCTCTCATCAACAAAAAGAAAGATAAGTTTATCCCTACTTTCTTTTCCCTTGTTTAATTTTTGTGAGAAGGTGACATGTAGTATGGTTCATGGTTGAAAGTAGAAGGCAGAAAACCTAGATGTATGAAATTTGGTGCTATGCTTATTCTTTGGGAAACTTTGAAAGGGCTCCATTCATCATCTTGGAGCTAAAATATTTCCTTGCTCGGGGGTATGGCTAGAGCCCACGAGGCTCCATGATGCCATTACGGTAGGGTGGAGAGCAAGCCTTAATCATTGTGTTGTCTTCATTGCATTTCTTTAAATTTTGGACGTAATATGGAAAGCTTGTGTTTTGTTATAACTTGATAGAGAATGAAAAGCATCAAGGTTTACTATAAATGCACATAAGATCCAAGATTCCTCAAAATTGTCTATAAAAGATCAAAGCTTATTTCATGGGCATGTGAGTTAATAGCAATCCCAATATTATATGTAATAGGTTAAGTGTTCAACTTCTGGTATTGTTCTCTATAATTTCTTGGTTGATTTCTTGAAAGCTAAATGTGTATTTGCATTTTTTTTTAAATGAATAAATTTACAGCATATTCACTATCTAATGGGTATTTGGGAAATAATGTTGAGTTCAAGATTGTGCCTTCATGAGGAGGATGTATTGAAACATTAGGAACCATAAGCTTCCTTGAAGAAAGTTATTTGAATACTGCAAATATAAGTGTGGATTTTGTAATCAAGTAAATAAATGAATATTGAAAAAATAAGGGGTTAGGAAGATAGCTAAGTGTCTTTGTGTTTGCATGGAAGTAGCATTCTATAGATCTTATCACAATTGCTCCTAGTTAGAATAGTCTGGAATAAATATATATTCATGAATAAGTAAACTTGAGGATTTCTACTTAATGTATCAAACCAGAAATGATGACCCCTTCAGTTTGTGCAAGCAGTTATAGATGTAGATGTCATGGTGTTTGTTAAAGATATAGCAGAAATATATATCCATTGCATTAGGGATAAATATAAATCTATTTGACTATGAGAACTGTATTGTATTTAATTATCCACGTTGATGTATTATACATGGAAAAGCATACACAAATTCACTTATATTTCTGAAAAAATAAAATTACATTGTACTTTGCTTCTTTCTAAATGTTCTATAAATACTACTCTCAACAAACCTATATATATCAACTAGGGATCCCTATTAAATCCAGGCATATGTTTCATTATAGAAAAACCAGAAAAAGATGAGTAGCAATGGAAAATGTTACGGGAAAAATAAAAGAAACAGAAAAAAAATTGTTAGTGTGGATAGCCAGGCGCTGCTATAGCTGACCCTCACCAAACTCTTGCATATTGTTACCAACTTACTCCTGCCTGTGCACAAATGGTGTTCTGAAGGTGGTCTACGCATCCATTAGATCATAACTGGAATTGGGCGCTTCTCCGAACTGTTGGTTGCCAGTGCACTTTCACTCCTTCCCATTTAATGCAAACTACAATGAATCTCCTCCTCCTGTCATTCCTCTCTCGCAACATAGAGGACACAGTGTTCTATACTCACAATAAGGCAAGATAGAAGGATAATTTCAAACCTGCAATCATCTCATATATCTGCCACAGAGGAATCGTCTCCAAAGAATACACCAAAATAAATAGAAATAAATAAATATATCCTCAAATAAACATTGAAATGAAGCGAACCAGTCATCGTTCCTGGAAACCCTGGGTGCAAACTAAAAATCAACGCCTGCCTTTAATTGTGTAATCCCATACTTCTTTGGATTGTCAGTAAGAAGACACAGTAGCTGCATCATTTATTGTGGAAGGTGTGTTAGGCATCTGGGCGTCCCACACATCAATGAGAGGATTGGTTGGTGGTTGAAGGTAGACGGTGATTTATCCAAGGGAAATCCAGCTCTATCTTGTTGGATGATTCGTGCAATAATTACCTCTGCCACCACCATCATGCAATGGGAACTGTGTTTTAAAAAAATATATATATGAATAAACTGCCAAAATCATAATAAGCATCATTTAAACTACCACCTACCAGCCAGCATCACTACACCACCTCCCGTATGCATGCCCATGTCGATACCTCAGCGCATTGAAGTGTAAAACATATGGCTACTAGGTAAATATAAGCTATAGTCTCGATCCTCTGTAGATTAAATGCTATACTCATGCGTAACTAATGAATGTCAATGTGCGTAGATTTATCTCATCCCTCTTAAAGGTAACCGTCATTGGGTCGCATGCTTATTTTATCCATTTCTATCACTATTCCATGCCTTTACCATCATCGTATTAGTCTTATATGTGGCGAGTTCCCTAAAATGCAATATTTTATAAGGAACTTGATTTCAAAGGGATATGTTTTAAAAGCCCCCATGTTTCCTCGAAGGAAATTCATCTCCACGTAAATCACTTAATTTAATGTTCTTTTAAAACAATTAAATAATCCTACTCCCCCTTGAAGAGAGGAGAGGTATATTGACTTTTACATAAAACAAAAGATAAAAGGGGGATTGTAATAAGTTTCAATAATACTCCTTAAGAAAAGTGAGGGGAATATACTCCCACACTCTTGGGGAAATAAGCTTAATAATTTTAAATAAAAATATATGTAAAGAAAGAGGTCCACCAAATATTATGGAGTTTCTTTTTATTGGAAAATAATAAAAGATAATATGTAGAAGAATTTAATGTATATTTATTTGAATAAGCTATTTCTCATTTCTATAAATATTAAATTCACATGTATATATAATTATTTGATTATATTTAGTTAAGGGTAAGAAAATAAATAAATAAATATTATAATTTAATAATTAGAATAAATTATAAATTTTTAGGTTTTTCAAATTCAAATTTGAGGTAATGTAACTTCTATAAATTTTGTATTGGTGTGTGATGTTATTGCTTGGGTACTATCATTCGATGCATGTAGCGAATTAACAAGCGCAACACATTATAGCATAAACGAGTGGTTAATGTTTTCTTTTCAGAAAAAGGAATCCTTATTCCAAGATTAAATGATTTGACCAATAGAAATGAATTAATAATTACATGTCCTCTAGGAGAATAATTTTATTAATCTAATGGGTTAAATAATTAATAACACTCTTATTACTAAGATAGATATAATAGTGTTATCTGAAGCAAGTAATATAAAATATTCAAGTAAATTTGGAAAGTAATAATATTGGGGATTAGACAAAAGAAGTGTCATTATTGTAGGTTTGTGAGTAAATAATGAAATTATTCCTCAATTAAATGGGATAAGTAAAGTAATGCTAATACTACCATTTGTAAGAAAGGCAGAAGAAATTGCAAGTGGGAGATAAACAAACCCTCAGGGTAATTATAATGTGAAGCAAGATACTGATATTAGTATTATGTTCTAGTGCAAATTTATTGTGATAGAATGAAATCAAAGTGTAAATATTATCATGGAAACTTTAGGGTTACGTACCACTGAATTTGTTTGAAACAGTACTAAATTTATAGAGTTAACTTGGAGTTTGTAGAGCAGCTAGAAGTGCAATTAAAGGTGGTCGGATTGCAATAATTGATAGTATAAGTTGTAGGGTCAGTAAAACATTAATCCTTAGGAAAGAACTAGTGATCGATAGTTATGTTAGCAAAATGCTTAAGTGTGGATTAAATGGAGTAATATGATTATGTTAATTATCAACCTTTGAGGAAATAACCTTCGAACATGTAACTATCTTTAAACATTGATGATGTTATGAGGTTCAAAGCCTTTGGTGAGAGAAATAAACAAAATAATGAATGTTATTGAGGGAATGTTGGAAGCAACGGGTGAACATCTTATTTTGCCATTGTTTTAAAATAATAATATTATCGTGAAGGGTTAAATGTTAATAAAATAATAATAATAATAATAATAATAATAATTGTCGAAGTCGGGTCTATAGATTAGAGGAAAAAAAATTGTTTGGTTTTCTAAATTTATTTTGGGCATGACACTTGGTATCAGAGCCCTAGGTTGCAACTCTAGGGAGCTCTGGGAATAAATTGTGCATTATGTGTTGTGTGCACGCAAAACACCTTGTGTTATCTAGAATAAAATGTTAAATCTAAAGGGCTCACATGGTGTGATACATGAGAACTTAGTTTAAACAAATGACCAAAATAAGGTTTTAAAGTACTAAATGCTCAAGAAGTGACTATTAAAGATAGGTCAAGAAAGCAACTAATTTAAAGGATTCAAATTTTAAAAGAGACTCAAGTCTATACATGGTGCCATAATAAGGTGAATACCTAGATCCCATATTAGACTAGTTAACTAGGGTTACAACATTAATTTAGCCCATTGTTATCAAATTTCCTTATAACCTTAAAAGGGGTATAATTGAGTTATGAGGCATAGTCCTTGTTATAAATGCCTGAATAGAGTAATAGGACATGGTGAGGTGTATCATTAAGGAAATATTAGTTTGTTGAATTTTAAGGCCATATTTCTTCAATACAATAATAAGGTAATTTCCAAAAGTTGTGGGCATTTGAAGTGCAACATTTTTTATTTTATTTTTTCTTATATAGAAACTTTAGTATGAAGAAAGGATAAAACATCATAATTATATTTGGAATCATGTAACTCGTCAAAAATTTTGTGAACCATGAAAATGATTAGTGTGTTGAAGGTTGTAATTAAATAAGTTTAAATTTAAAAACTATTAAATTGATTAAATATAACACCCTTGAACTATGTGTTATGTGTAATTTAAATACCCGTATAGTGAGACTTAAAATCTTGTCAAAAAAATAAAATTGAAACTGAACCCTTAAGGTGAAGGTTGTTAGACATAAATTTAAGGGCTTGAAATCACAAATTGGTACTAATGCATGCATGGAATTTTATCTTGTATGCCTTAGGGCATGATTTTCCTAGGGCTTAGCCTATTAACCAAATATCTTGATTTACATATAAGTGTACAAGGGTTGATTTCATGAAGCAACAAATGATAAATATTGCGTGTGATAGGTAATGATTTCATGGATGATGACATCAACTAATAATCAAAATATTGCATTATATGTTAAGTCCAATTTATAAAAGTGGTCAGAATCAAAATATTCACCTTGACTTAAATGGTGAAACTTTAAAGTTATTTAAACACATATGTAAGTAGATGATGGCCTAGTAAACTTGATAAAAGTATAAGCTAACAAACCCTTGTGCTATATTATTTAAAGATTAAATAGTTAACAACGCAAGATGATTCTAGGAGTTGAGTCAAAGGTGAGAATGCGTAGAAAGTTACAACTATGTCAAGATTGGTGGAAATTGATTTAGGTAATGTGAAAACAATTTCCTTCTAGTAATTGAGTCGAAAACCTTGGTGAAGAGACCTTGTCAAATATGCATTTGGAGTGACAACATTACTTAGGGCACACACCATAACTACTTCCTTATACATAGCTAAGAACTAAAGAATTATTGGTGCAAAAATAAGAAAGGAAACTTGTCATAAAGGAAGTAATAATGTAATCAATTAGGTGTTGACCTTTTAAGGTTGTGTACATGTCAAAACAATAAAAGAATCAATTGTTTGAATTTATAAATCTGGTGAGGAATTATGTAAATTTTTTAGTGAATTAAGTGATTGAGAAACTAAATGGTATCATCAAGGATATGAAAATTGTCGTGAAAGACTCCCAACTAATGTTGTGCATTTGTATACCAATGCCTAGTACTCTAGAAAAAAAATAATATGTGTGTGTGTCATAGAAATACAATGGAGAAAATTTAAATGTAGAAATTGTTACTTATAGCATGTCCTTGAACCTTATGAAGTTAGAAATAACTGTGATTATAAAAATGATGATTATAACATGTGATTAAATGAGTCAACCTTAGGTAGCAAAATGCGAGATTTTTTTTATTTTTTAATTTTTTAAATATATATAGATTAATGAGTTGTGAAAATTACTATTCCATGATTTATCATGTGTGTTATGCATTGAGTGTGCTTTCCTTTCTCATATTGGAATTCTTCAAACAAAAATAGTTGACTATCTTCCTTATTAAGTAAGAAACCTTCTCTAGCTTGTTGTGAAAATTATAGTGGAATTACCCATATTGATATGTTAGTGAACATAACAACACATGGTTGAATGAAAGAGGAAGACTGGTATGGATAAACATAGAGAACAAATCTTGATCCTATATGATATGTCAAACACTAAACTAGTAAGATGGGAAGTGTGGTGCATCATTTATTGTTAAATTTTAGGAAAATGGAGTAATATACATAAGCTACATTGTGCATCAACTAGTGGTTCCTTTTACCTATGCAACATGAGTAGATATGTACAAAATTAAAGAAGCAAAGTGAATATGATTTAAAGAAAAATAAGTGTATGTAAGTGAATTTATTTTGTTCTACAACATGGTGAATTTCATAAAGTGTATTATGTATGACATGTGAAGTGAAAACCAGTAAATGTGTTGTGCCCCAAGTATGGGATATAGGGTATCTGACTTGGGATAAGGGTGGTGGACATCTAGTATGATCCCCTATATGTACCCTTTGTGATGGCCTTTATGTAAGCTAGCTATTAGTGAGTTCAAATAAATGTGTTATGTGTATAAGTGTGTGTATTAAATGGAATGTGATGTATTCCTTTTTTGTTAGTTTTATTTTTATGTTAAATGTGTACCCCTAGCGTTTGGTTCCCCCTTATGGGAGTGTGATGCCAGCTAGTGTGAATAGGGGTTGAGAGGCACATGTTCTCCCATTGGGAAATTATGAGCTCAGGGCGTTGTCCCTAATCCTGACAAAGGATCTATGTTGAGTCATTGTAATCCTCCCATGGACGTTGATCGTGGCCTACTCCCCCACATATGAGAGCCACGCTTGTTGGTTCATAGTGAAAACCTATTACTTGATGTTTATAACCCATGGGTAAAGGATGGAATTACATGGACCACCAGTGATTCATATTTATGTGTTCGGGGACCACCAGCTATTCAATTCATGTGGTTAAGGACCACCAGTGACTCATATTTATGTGGTCGGGGACCACCAACTATTCATGTGGTCAAGGACCACTAGTGATTGGTATTTATGTGGTCGAGGACCACCAACTATTCATATTCATGTGGTCAGGGAACACCAATTATTCATATTTATGTGGTCAGGGACCACCATTGATTGCATGCTATTATACTTATGTGGTTAGAGAACCACCATTCCCCTCCTCCCCTTAGGTGGCTTATCAAGTCACATGGTGCTCGTAATGTGCAGTTTTTTTTTATTGTTGGAATATGAATTATTGGTAATTCTTGATTGATGTTTTATTTTATTATGCACCAGCAGTGTGGAATTTTGCATTTATTTTATTAGGCTATTTAGCCATTTGAAGGTTGTTATAGTCCAAACTGCCTCAAGGACTTATTTAATTTCATTTTTGAATTAAGATTGGAATGTTGAAATGTAGCTACAATTGATCTTTATTTTGTTTTCTCTTGATTTTATAATTTTATGTTTTATTGAAACATTGGTTTATGATCTTATGATTTCTCAACTTGAGGCTTTCTTAATGTTTTCTAACTGCTGGTAAATGTGGTGTAATGTGACATATGTAAACTGCCATATCCCGGGGGGTTCCCTGGCAGGTCATATAGGGGAGTAGATGCGCTGGGGAATTATTTTTGAAAAGGGGTTGTGAATGGGACCGGTATGGGATGGTCATTAATCCATTCTTCCCCTCATTCTATGATTATTCTTATCTATTGGAGGATACCTTAGAGAAGGGCCTCAAGTGGTATCCAAGAATATCCATCCTTGTAAACCCCATTGAGCCTTGTGATGTGAACTATGTGTAATTGTTGTGATGTATGGGTAAATTTGTAAATAAATTACATGTGGAAATACTTGACTATTATGTGAGAAAGAAAGTGACAGATAAAATTGAGACTACTAGTTTTGGGACATGAATTGATATTAGAACAAAAATATTTTCTAACATCATGAGTGATGTTTATAATGCAAAAGAGAAACATAACGGTTTCCAAGGATGTTACTAGTTTGTATATGTTGCGCAATTGCTAAATGAAAATGTTAACTACATGAATGGCTACTAACATTGTTAAGCACTATGAATATATTGCTGATAAAATGTTCTATGGTGAGAAATTTTGTTCCTCGAGTACTTAGATATTGATTCATGGAAGCAATGTCTTTAATGCACTTATAGTTGAATGTTTTGATTGTCTCAACAAGAGAGAAAAGTAATTATCGGTGGTTTAATAGATTTATGTGCTTTTGTTGTATGGAGATTATTTTCTAGGATTAATGACTTCCAGAGGAAAGTCTAAGCTAAGAGGAGGGGATGTAAGACCCACATCATTACATGATTGGTAAAACCAATTTATTTCATGCTTCCTAAATAGATGGTAAGATGTATTATAGATGATAACATGTTGATTAAACAATATTCTTTGCATTTCATTCTAAAATTTATTTAATTGTCACTATGTAGCGCAATAGAACTCCATAAATTATGGAATACTAATTGAAATTTCAAATGGAAAATTGTTGCATAGATAGATCTAGGATATTAAGCTACGAATTAATACACATTGTTTTTTACTATTGCATTGAAATGTGCAGAAAAATATGGGTGCGTAGCATGAGAAGGGAAACCATTGAGAGAAAATCAAAAGAAATCTTATTGTGGATATGAATTTGAACCTTTTTGGGGCTTAGAAATAAATAAAGTCAATGTGGTAAATTAATATAGTAAGGGTTGATATTAAAAGGATATTAGTTTAGGTGTTATGTGGGTGTAAGTGGGGTTAGGGGTTAGGAACCCTTATCCAAGTATGAAACTCGGATGGATCTTTAAGAGGGTCTTTAAAGAGGGTTATTGGTCAAATTTCCTTAGTTAGGATGCAAAAATAAACCCCCTAGGGTCTATACCATAGTGGTAGGGGTCAAGTAGCATGCAATAAGTCTCCAAGGACATGATTTGACTCCTAAAAAGCCCTATAATGAGGAGTGACGAATTTTGAGGAGAGGATAGGGGTGAAAAGATTGAGCGGTTGTCCAAGTGCATGTTCCCCTCTTTAATGAGGAAATACCCTCATTGATGGAAGAAGGTACACTTCACACCTCCCCATTCAAAGATTGCAAGTTGAAACTCCTATATATCTTAGAGAGGAAGGAAGAGTGG
>VDFB02234074.1:0-24411 GCA_007258455.2 Sequoia sempervirens
TTGAATATGAAAAAAAGAGAATGTAGTTATACAGGTTGATAGGGAGAAGAGAAAAGAGTGGTTGGTGAAGAACATGAAAGAGGTAGAGGAAAATGGTGTTACAGGGCATAATGATGAGGAAACGCTTCAAGAAAGGATAAGATATGAAGGAAAGGTCAAGAACAATGACCAAGAGATCATGATTGAACGATCCAAGGATGAAAAGGTGATATTGCAGCATGATAGTGCAAGATAACAAACTAAAAATTATGAAGAAGAGCCCAAGAAGATTAAGAGATGTACAAGAGAACCTTGGAATAACCTTATGGAGAACACACAAAAGATTAAAGGTGCAGACCACAAAGAAAATGAAGAGGAGGAAGACATTGATATCAGCAATGAGGTGTATGACATCGCAAAAGAATCTTGGAGTCTTCAAGCAGAGAAGTTGATAAGCAAGAGAAGATTCAAGAAGAAAGAGAGGAAGAAAAGAGTGAAAACCAAGAAATAGGGAGCAAACCGAGCCAAGCATGGAGAAGATCAAGAGGAGGTCAGAGGATAGTTAAGACTAGAACACAATTGGAGGAAGCGGAAAAATTAGTTGATCATCATTTGAGATGGAAATCAAATTTATTTTCCTTGGGAGTATGATGCAAGGGCATCCATTTTGGGTGCATTTGTTTCCATTTGGGAAAGTTTGGTTTTGGGTTGATTGGGATTGTTTTGTGTCAATAAGGTCATTTTGGACCATTTAAGATCATTTGGGATCATATTGTATTAGTTTTGATGTTTAGGTGCAAACTTGTCAAAAGTTGCAAAAAGTTGTCATTGTTGTCACCTAAAAGTTGCATTTTGGTTTAGGAAGTTAGAGTGGATTTTGGAAAATGGGAATGAATTTAATGGGATAAATATGAGATGTAAACTTGAGCACGGGGTTTGGAGAAGTGTAGGAATGAGAAAAGAAACTCATTTTGGCACGCTTTTCCTTGCATTTTCCTGTGTAAATAGTCTGAAAACCTACATGTACATCCTTGTACAGATGAGTACATCCCTACACCTAGTTGAAAAATTTGGATAATGGTTTTATCTTTCTAATACTTTTGGTTTAACTGATTTTCATTGTGTTTTATGAAATTTATGATAAAAATAATGATTTCCAGTTACAAATTTTCATTGTTTCTTGCCTAAAAACCTCTTTTGTATGGATTGTACGACCTGATATGGTCAAGGGAAAGCATGCAGACTATCAATATATGAAATACATAAATTTTCTTTTTTTTTTAGTCATTTCATCGAGTTTTGCATAAGTTATTGCATTTTTAGTGATGACAGTCCTGTAGCCTAACTAGGGTTTCCAACAACACTCAAAAAATCACATCTCTCATTTGGCTCAATGATAAAGGCTCAAATTTTTAGTACATCTATGTTTTGATACCTTCTAATGTTTTCCAAGTTCTTAGGCTGAGATATTTTGGCCATAGGGAGTTATGGATGACCATGGAAGGTTGGTAATCAATAAAAGGAGTTGTAATAGGCCAGATCAAACCAATTTCTCATACATTATGTTGTTATTTTATGTTGAACCCACTAGGTTGTTGTGACAGGATGCCAAAGTTGAACTAAGGCTACACTAGAATTTGTTTGTGATGAAGCATTGTATCAAAAGTGTCAAGTTGATCTAGTTTGAGTTCTTCCTTTGCATCAAATAGAGAATTTGCATGGACAATACTTTCAACTATAAGAACAGAAGGAGAAGATCATAATGTAGTTTGACTCGCTCAGAGATCTGGTGAATGCTAGATTTACATATCCCTAACCAGTGTCGTGGAAAATGCAGGGAAGGTAGTAAGATTGAATCCAATACCCAATTCTTCGGATGAAGGTGAAGAACTCCTCATGTAGTTTGAGACTCAGTGTCATATTCTTGGCTTCACCAAGAAGGAATGGGAAGATGGTAAAAAGGATTGGGAGGCACACCTTGTTAAATTGAAGGTGTCATACATAAATATTTTTCCTTTCTGTAGTTGATTGTATACATTTCTATTATGTTTATGCAATTTTTAATTTTATTGTACATATGTGGAAGATAGTGGATAGTATAACAGTGCAAGTTTTGATCATTTTTGATGGATAGCATTGTTAGGTGGAGTTGCTTTGGTTATTGAGTAAGTTTGTTGTGTATTGAGATACAATACTCTCTCTCTCTCTCACACACATATATCAGTTAGGGGGAGTAAGTATATGTTTGTACAATGTGCTCTTTTCCCTTGATGTCAAAGGGGAGAATAGTTGGAGAATAGTTTGGGCATGTTTCCATCAATGAAAAAGGGGGAGATTGTTGGAATTTTTCTTGTCATTGATGAGATTATTGGCAACATGAACATGAGCATGTATGGTGTTGTCATTGATGTCAACATTGTCGTATAGTTGATTGATGAGCATGATTGAATGTAGTGATGATAATGCATTATACAGATGCAAGTATGTTAGTTCGGTACAAAAGAGATGTGTTGGATATTTTCCTAAGTCCCAGAATACAATTTTCAGTATATAGTGAACCATTTTCGAGGTCCGCATTACTCCACCATGAAGAATCTTGTTATGCAGTTCTAAGGTAATTTTGGTGTATGTTGGAGGAATCTAAATCAAAATTTTCATGTCTTGATGCCCTTTGATGTCAAAGATAGAGTTGACAGAGTATCGGTCTTGGCAGTTATAATGGTATCAATACAAAGTACATGATCAAGGAATGCTCCACATTCCACCACAAAAGACTATTTACTTATGCAGTTTTGAGGGAGTGAGCTTACAGATGTCAAAAGTATCTATAATCCAAGTGACAAATGTTTTGGAATTTTGTGTGTCAAGTTGTGGATGAACAATTGGTTCATTCTAGTGGTGCTTCACCAGCGGTGTCGACCTTAAAATTTTGGGGTCGTATGGAATTAAGGGAAGTTTCGATCAGACTTATGGGAGCTATTATAGGTACTTTCCAACCTATTTTGATGTGTTACAATTTTTTGTTTATTCTATGAACTATGTATGGTTGTATCTTGAGTTGACAAGCTATTGTATTACATGTTTCATCTAATTAGGCCGAACTAATTGATGGTGTAGGTGTTTACAAATGTAATGCATATAAATGTAAGATTATTTCAGTGTTGTATGTTGTTGATTAGAGTTGTATGAATTCGTGAATGTGTCCTTATGATAAGTGTGTGAGTGCGGTGCAAATATAATGCGAAGAAGGGAAAAGTGAATTGTGGTGAAGTATGAAGTGTTTTGATTTAGTATTAAGAGATTAAGTAGAACTATTTCCAACATATTGTAGATGCATTATATTAGTTCAAATCTTGGTAGTGAGCTACCCTTTCTTCTATTTCTCTTATTCTCTAGACAGTGAGTCCTCCAGACATTGAGTCCAAAAGGCAATGAGCCATTTTGTAATATCTTATCATAGGTTATAATATATTGTGAGCTAATCCTCACCGTGGTTTTTCCCTTTTTGGCTTTTCCACATAAAATATGGTGTTCTTGTGTTATATTTTATATGATTTAATTGTTCCTTTACTTTTTTTCAAATTTGATGAAATGTTTTGAATACATGTTTAAGTGGTTTTAAGCAATACTAATTCACCCCCTCTCAGTATTTTGGGTGTTTAACACTAAATTGCATTTATAACATCCATAACTTGAAAAACATCTTTAAGTCGGCTACAATGAAATGTATGCACCACAAATGTGCAAACACCAAATAGGTCAACACCAAACACTTCCACAGTGGAAATAAGTGAAGGTGAACCACACCAAGGGTTAACCAAGACTCAAATATACACTGACACGCTACACCATGCTTCCACAAGCAACAAAGCACATCCACAATTAGCGCTACCATTCCAGGTTGGCCAAACATATATTAACACCCATAAGAAATTAAATTCATAGTTCACCAGGTCTAAAACAATTCGTGGACCACATAACAACATTAACCAACATTCTGGAATATTATTCCATCATCAACATAATATCCAACAACACTGTCATAACAAAATACAACTGAAGAACACAACCATCATGTGTAACTAGTTAAAATCCCACAAACAACTCATGAACCCAACCTTGTAGAGCATCTAAACATGAACCACTTCAAGGAAATATGGATTTAGACTATATTAGCACATTTCCAAATCTACAAGACAAGAACACTTAATGTGGAGAAATGTGGAGCATCATTTCTCCCAGACAACCTACTTCATAGTTCACACACTAGTGAACACAACTTCTACTATCGTATGATATTGAAAATGAAACTCTTGATATAGCACCTCTGAACACCTCTGGTCATCATATCCCAACTATACAAGCATAAATTCAAGATTGAAGATATGCAAAGCATAATACATAACACCTCTCTGTCACACTATTCACTCTTTATTCAAATTTTCTCAAAAGAACTTGAAAACCAAGCACCTTAAACACTTTCTCAACACAACCACAACATCTGTAATACCTTCTCAGCATCTCAACCATACTAGAGGTTTAAATCCACAAGCACTTACTCATCATAGCGACACTAGAGGTTGATATCAATGACAACACTAATGACAAACCTCCAACAATCCTTCTCTTTGCCATTGATGAAAAACCATCAACAACAAAAGAAAATTTGATCATCAAAACTCCCCCTTACATGAGCACTTATTCTTTTCAATCTCTCCCCCTTTTATATGGTTTTTCACACTTCTATTTTTCCGAGCTTGTATCTCTCTCCCCCTTTGACATCAATGGAAAAGGGAAACACACATACTTTCTTTTCTTTTCTCCCCCTTTGACAATATTCATATATACTTTCTCTCCCAAAAATGAAACACCTGTAAGGGACAACAAATACAACCAACTCTTTTCCTTTCTACTCTCCAAATCATCTCTCTCTACACTAATGACAACACTTGCTTCCCTTGACTACAATAACCAAATATACCACTACTTGCTCACCCTGAGAGGTAGCCTCCAACATCAGTCCAGAACAAACAATGAATCTTGAATTGCTCCACTACTGAAGCACAAACTTATGCATCTAGTTGAAAGGAGGGCAATAACCCTTTTTCAAGATACTCAAATGTATCTTTGGAAGAGCCTGTGAAATATTTGCAACTTGATCTTTTGTAGGAACATACTCGACTTCTTCACTCTTTGGAACCTTCTCTCTTAGAAAGTGATACCAAATTGAGATGTGCTTTATCCTTGAATACATTATCAAATTCTTTAAAGTGTTGATATCACTTGTATCATCACACAAGATAGAAAGAGGTTCATGATATGATACTCTGATATCCTTTAGTGTTTGCTTCATCCACAACACCTATGTGCAACAAGATGTTGTAGCAATATACTCTGCCTCTATAGTAGACAATGACACTGAATCCTATATTTTTCTTAGCCAATAAACCAATCTATTTCTAAGAAATAAAGCACCTCCACTTGTACTTCTTCTATCATCCACACAACCTACCCAATCTACATATTCATAAGCACTCAAGGAGAAATTAGTATCCTTTGGATACCATAGACCATAGTCTAGAGTTCCCTATGAATATTTGAATATCCTCTTTCCTTCTGCCACATGTGATTCTCTAGGATCTTCTTGAAATATAGCCTCAAGATAAACTATATGAATGATATCCAGTCTAGCAGCAGTTAGGTATAGCAGTCCACCAATCATTGTTCTATATTTTCTCTTATCTACCTTAGGATATTCATCATTCTTGCTCAACTTGCAACCAGTAACCATAGGAGTACATACCGGTATAGAGTATTCTATTCTAAAATTCTTCAACATATCCTTGATATATTTTTACTATGAAATGAATATTGCCTATTTCTTTCTAATTGATTTGTAGTTGAAGGAAGAAATTCATCTCCCCAAACATTGACATTTCAAACTCATTATGCATCTCTTTTGAAATTTTTTTACACATTGCCTCATTTCCTCCAAAGATTATGTGATCAATATGCACAACCACAATCAAGATTTGATCTTTCTCAATTTGAAGTAAAGATTACTATTTGTGGCACTTTATTGAATCCCTGCTACAAAAAGTACCTATCCAATCTTACATACCATTCTCTAGGAGCCTGTTTGAGTCCATACAATGCCTTCTTCAACCTGTAAACCATATTAGGATCATCTGATAACTGAAAGCCTTTCGATTATTCAATATATACCTCTTCTTCCAACTCACCATTAAAGAATGTAGACTTCGCATCCATCTGGTGAACTTTGAAGTCCTTATGTGCTATAGAGGCCAAAAACATCCTAATAGCCTCCATCCATGCTACCAACAAAAATGTCTCCTCAAAATCTATTCCTTCCACTTGTGAGTATCCCTTACACAAAATCCTTGCCTTGTTTCTAGCAACTTCTCCATTCTCAATCATTTTGCTTCAGAACACCCATTTAGTTCCTATCACATTCTTGTTTGTTGGTCTTGGTAATAGTTCCCAAGTCTAATTCTTCTCAATATGCATTAGTTCTTCTTCCATAGCTCTTATCCAATATTCATCTTTGCATGCTTCAATCACTATCTTAGGTTCTACCTTGGAAAGTAAGCATAGATATACATGTTCCTCTTTCATAACAACTTTTCTTCTTGTCAACTCACCTCTACTCTTATCTCTAATGATTTGATCTTCAAAATGATTCTTTTGCACGTACTCAGGAGTCTTAGGATTCTTTTTCGGAGTGCTTCCTCTTCAACTTGCATCTCCTTTACCTTTTCTTCTTTATCTTCTTCTCTACCAAAAGATTCACCAGATTCATATCCTTCTATTAGCACTAAGCTTTGATGTGGTTCTTTTCCCACTTTTATATTTACACTTTAAACTATTTATTTAACCTCTTGTTGTAGCATCGATAAGCCTTGCTCTTTGTAGAATATCCAAGGAAGATTCTTTCATCCAACCTTGCATCAAACTTTGCTAAACTATCTTCATCTCTCTTGATATAACACTTGCTTCCAAACACTCTAAAATATCTAACAGTAGGAGTTCTTTCATACCATAGCTCATAGGGAGTCTTTGAACTGTTTACTCTTGCTTATAATCTATTGAGTATGTAAACTGTAGTGTGAATAACTTTTCTCTAATAGACACCCGACAGATTTGCTTCTTTCATCATTATCCTTGTTGCTTCCTAAATAGTCCTATTATTCCTCTCCACAACTCTGTTTTGCTGAGGAGTCCTAGGATCTAACAAATTCCTCTTCATTCCATGATCTGCACAAAAAATTTTAAACTCATTGGAGGTGAGCTCTCCACCTCTATCAAACCTCAAACACTTAATTTTCACATCTATTTCATTCTCAACTATAGCTTTAAATGCCTTAAACTTATCTAGAGCTTCTGATTTTTCTTTTATAAAGGTTACTCAAGTCATTCTAGAGTAATCATCAATTAACAACATGAAATAACTGTCACCTTGAAAGCTTCATGTTCTTCTTGATCCACATATGTTTGTATGTACCAACTCCAAGGTCTCATGGTAGAATATTCTTTGATTTTGAACCTCTTTCTTGTTTGCTTCCCAACCTGACATTCCTTACATTGATAGGCTTTGTAATTCTTGGCAGACATCTTACAACTTGAGTAGAGTTGATCCTCACTAGGCTATCAAAATTGATGTGACACATTCTTCTATACAATAGCCGACTTTCATTGATTTGAGTCATAAATCACTTACCATTAGCACCTTCGAGCTAATAAAAATATCCCTCTGTCCTTTTTCCTACAACAACTAGAGTTCTAAAACTTTATTTTATGATCTCACAACCATCATCCTAAAACACAAGGTTATACCCTCTACTACACACTTGTCCTACACTTAGAATATTATACCAGATACCTTTGACATAAAGAAAGCCATTTTTTTAATGCTTTCCATCAAAACTAATTGAACCTTTTCCATAGATCTTAGCAAATGTATCATCACCAAACTTAACAAGACCTTCTTCAAACTTCTCAAGTTTAACAAAATTACTCATATCACCTATCATATGATTTGAGCATCTACTATTAATTATCTAGTAGCTTTTCTCCTCTCTTGCATGAAAAGAAATCACCATAGTTCCTTCGATATTGTGACTTGTTTCCAGAGCAATTTCCTTCTTACATCTTTCAAAGTCAGTAGAATTAATTGCAACATTTAGATCCATGAGCAAGCATTCATCATTTTCATCATTTGGGTAGTCAGATTCATCATTAGATATATTAACATCTTCTTTAACATAATAACTTTTCTTGACAGATTTACCTTTATTATCCTTGTATTTGTCACTCGAAACTTTGGTTGGATATTTTGAAGCATAATGACTTATCTAAATTCCATAATTGAAACATTTGAAAGGTAACTTACCTATGTGTTTTCCAGTGCCCTTTTTATATCTCCTTATAAATTTTGCTTCCAGTTCATCAAGATCATCCAAATTTGATCCATCATCCTTCTCTGTCTTGCTAAATTTAAAATCAATCTCTTTTCTTGAGTCATTTTGACCAAACTCTCTCATTTCAAAAGTAGTTAAAGAACCAAACAATTGATCTCTAGTATACTGATCCAAATTTTAAGCCTCTTCAATAGTAAAAAATTTAGCATTACAATATTTAGGAAGAGTTCTTAGTACCTTCATTACCACCTCATTTTCCTCTCTAGCTTTCCACTAAGACCATTGATGGAATTGAAAATTTCATCCGCTCTATGCATGTAGCTTGTAATATCTTTATCCTCTAACATCTTTAGGGTTTCAAACTTAGTTTTCAAATTCAACATCTTTGCTTGCTTGACCTTATCATCTCCTTCATTGATAATGTCAGCTTCTTCTAGATCTCTTTAGAAGATTTGTAGCTCATTATCTTCACAAATTCTAAATAAAAAATACCACTCAAAAGAGAATTCCTTGCTTTTCCATTGTTCTAATAAGCCTTGATCTCATCATCACTTGTCAAACCATTAGTAGGCATGGTATATCCATCTTCAACTGACTTTCAAACTCCAAACCTTAGGGAGACAAGAAAACCTTCCATCTTGGTCTTCCAGAATGCATAATTTTTTCCATCAAACAAAAGAGCCTCTTTCCCGTGCACCATATGGATCTACCTCAAGTGGTTAATATTCTTCTAAGGAACCTCACTTTGATTCCAATTATTAGATGCACATGACAACTAAGAGGGGATGAATAAATTGTACACATTAAAACATCAAAATCCTCATTAACATTCAGATACTTATTATCCTTCAATCCCTTAACCAGAATTAACATGAATGTAAGCAAATGAAATAGCAACACATCAAACACTATGCACACTCGAACACCATATTTACATAGAAAACCTAAGAAGAGAAAACCATGGTGAGGATTAGCTCACAATATAAATGAATAGCAACATTAAATACAATAGGCTCACTTCCCATAAAGAAAGAAGGGTTCATTGATAATGGCTCACTGTTAGATTAGAAAGAATAAAGAAGAATACTATTACAAAAATAACACTATCTCTTAGCAACATGAAGATCCACCACAACAACTCTACACCATCCACAACCTTCAACTCACTACCTCCAGTAACTTCAGGTACATTGAAAATGTAGACACTTTTTTCTCACTACCTTTTGGTAGCCTTAATCATTAAATCTCACACAACACTTAATCATATTTTAGACCACAACACACCACGACACTTTTCCAACAATCTTCCTTGCATTCATACCATCATCAACTTAAAAAAAATCTTAAAGTTGACTACAATGAAACGTATGCACCACAAACATGTAAACACCAAATAGGTCGACACCAAACACTTTCGTAGTGGAAAGAAGTGAAGGCAGACTGTAGAAAGGGTTAACCAGGACCCAAATCTACACCGATACGCTACACCACACTTCCACAAGTAATGAAGGACTTCCACAATTATCACTAACATGCCAAGTTAGCCAAATCTATATTAACACCCTTAAGCAATTAAGTTCATGCTTCATCACGTCTGAAAACAACTCACAGACTACATAACAACATAAAACAACATTCTAGAATATTCCATCATCAACATAATATCCAACAACTGTTGCAAGTATGAGTAGTTTGTATTGTCATTGATGTCAACAAATCTACATTGCTACATTGATGTCAATCTTGACGATGCTTTGATTAGTTGCATTATGTTGTCATTATTAGTATTATTGATGTTAGCCTCTAGTGTTGCCTTGATAAGCATGTGTATGGTTGAGTTGTTGTATTACAATTGGTTTGGTTGTAATGAGGAAGTGTTGCAGGTGATGAAAATGTGTTTGTGGTGCTTGGTTTTGAAGTGCTTTTGAGAAAATTTGAATAAAAGAAGAAATAGTGTGGTTTAGAGTGTTTTGGCATATAGAGTAGTGTTTTGGTGTTGCTCCGCATTTCTTCTATGTTCAAGATCTACTTGTGCGGTTTGGATATATTTATCAGAGGTGTTCAAAGATGTTATATCCATATTTTCTTATTTTGGATCGTTGTGCAGAGAAAGTTATGTTCACTAGTGTGTGGACTATGTATGTAGTGTTGTCTCGGAGAAATGGTTTTGCTCCACATTTCTCCACAGTATGGTTTTGGGTCTTACAGATATGAGGGTGTCCTCATATTGCTTATATCTATCATTAGTTCAATTTTTTTGTGATTTGGTGCTTCACAAATTGGTTTCTTGAGTTATAGTGTGTGGAAGGTTAACTGGTTGTACAAAATGAGTATGTTCTTCGAGTTAAAGTTGTTATGAAGGAATCTGTTGGATTTTAGGGTGTTTGTGGAATATTCCAAATTGTGTTCAAGTGCTCTTTTTTTTCGTGAGTTATCTTTGGATCAAAGGAAGTGTGTACTTAAAATTTTAATTGTGTTTACATGGGTTCAACCGACCTTGGGTGTTTACACTAAATGCAGATTTTCTTCGGTGTTTTTGGAAGTGTAGTGCAATGTGTTTGTGTGGATTTAGGTTTGAGTTAAGGTGTGTTGTGGTCCACCTTCATTCCTTTCCACCATGGGGATGTTTTGGTGCCAACCTAATTTGAATTTGCATAGTTAATGTGCATAGCTAACCTTGGAGAATGTTTTCAAGGTTAAGGATGATATAAATGAGTGTTGAGATGATGGAAGATTAATGTGTGATGTCTGTGAAATGTGAGATATGATGTGAAGTGTGAAAGTGTAAAGTGCAATGTGAGCTTTGATGTAGTTAGACTATTGGAAGCAATGAGTAGAAGGTGTCTACATTCTTCAGAAATGCTACAAATGTGTTAGTGATGTTGTGGTGGACTTTCCTGTTGCATTGTGATGGATTTCTCTTTGTAACAATCTTCTTTCTTCTTTTCTGTAATCTGGCAATGAGCCTATTGTATTTAGTGTTGAAATTACTTTATATTGTGAGCTAATCCTCACCATGGTTTTTCCTTCCATTTTTCCACGTAAATCTAGTGTTCTATTGTGCATTATGTTGATGTGTTTCAGTTTTTGTTATTTTATTTCATGCCAAATCATTCTAACATATTAAAGGTTAATGAAGTTGATGTGGATCTGAATATTAATGAGGGTTTTGATGTTTCAATGAACAAATGATTCACCCCCTCTCAATTGTCTTGTGCATTCAACAACACTGCCACAACCACATACAAATGAAGAATGCAACCATCCCGTGTAATCAGTTAAACTCCCACAAACAACTCATGAACCCAACCTTGCAGAGAATATGAACATGAACCAATCCAAGGGAAGATATATACAAATAATATTAGCACGTTCCAAAATGCACAAGACAAGAACCCTCAATGTGGAGAAATGAAGAGCATCTACATTTCTCTCAAAAAAATTGCTTCACAATTCACACACTGGTTAACACAAATTCTTCTATCATATGATCCAAAACCTGAAACTCTAGATATAACACCTCTAAACACCTCTGATCATCATATCCCAACCACACAAGCATAAATTCAAGATTGAATATATGCAGATCACTTGGAAACCAAACACCATAAACACTTTCTCAACACAATCACAACATATGCAATACCTTCTCAACATCTCAACCACACTAGAGGTTGACATCCACAAGCACTTATTCATCACAAATACACTAGAGGTTAACATCAATGACAACACTAATGACAAACCTCCAACAATGCCCCTTTTTTTTGTTATGGTGCAAGATCATATTGAAATATCCCCCCATAAGAAATTTCTCCTCTTTTATATTTGATAAAATTGGGTATATGGTGTCCCAATGGATATTTTTCCCGATTGTTGATGTGGGAGCATAAACATTTTAAACCAAAAACATAGGTCAAAAAAAGTTACCTTTGTGAGCATCTAATTTTGCATTGAGAGAATTAGTTCAAATTGAGCATTTTTGGCATTCCACAACACAACTAAGACTCTTCAAGCTCCTCGAGCTAGAGAGTGAAAAAATACCATTTATTCCATTTGTTGAATACTTCTTGTTTATGTTGAAAACTGAAGAAGCTAAATGATTTAATCTATAAATTCAAATCAAAATTTCAGCATATCATCAATAAAGCCTTTCCAAATGAATTACAAATGCAAAATGCAAACTAAACTATGCAAAACTAAAATAAATGCATTCAAAGGAAAATCAGCTCCATTGTTTTCCTATTTCACCATGATTCTTGATTTATGCCTTTGATGCTCTCAGATTTTTATGAGCACAAGTGCAAAAAGAAGCTGTGATGAGTGGAAGAGATTGAAATTGAATTTTGAAATAAAAATGTGTATCCCCATAAAGTGAGGAGGTTTTTATAGATGAATGCATAATGTGAAAATGAGAAATGAGTGGAGTGATTTATGCCATGATTCATGTCTGGAAGCTCAAATTGTGCAATTTTGAGCTAATTCCATGGAAATTGATTTATGAAAATATAATGTGCAGTTTTAAGCTAATTTCATGGAATTTGATTTATGAATTTTAAATTATTTAATGAAATATGTGAATGCATTTTAATGATTAATGCAAATGGGTGAATATGAAATGATTTATGGATTAAATTGTGGATTGTGCAATAATATTTTAATGATTTAATGAATATATTATGATAAATACTTATAATATTATTGAATGAGTAAATGCTTATAATATTTAATGATTTAATGAAATGCAATATGAAGTGAACGATTCATACAAATGAAATGATTTAATGTAAATATTATGATAATTAGTTTATTATGAAATGATAGTTGATGACTATGATAATGGATTTATTATGAAATGAACGATTATGCTTTATTATGGAAATGAGCATGAAGGTTGATGAGACAGATTATGAATGGAAATGAACTGAATGATTGTTTATGCAAATAGTTAGTGAACGACCATGGGATGAATATGATTGTTTATGTAAATGGATAGTGAATGAGCATGAGACGGTTTAATGATTTGATGAAATGCATGAATAGAAGAAAGTATTGAATGAATTGATTAAGTAAATCATAATATCTATTTAATCAATAGACGAATATCGTGAGAATTATGAGGACAAATTTGAGTGTCTACATTTTGCCCCTCTTTGAGACAATGCAGCTTGTCATGTTGTTTCGAAGAAAAAGATTGATCAACTGATGCATGACTTAGAGATATCCTGGTAAGGATTATGATAAGAATGATATTCCCCCTCAAGAGATTGATCAAATAGATTGTAAGAAGATTAATCTCTCGATAGATTTCTAGAAAATGATTAGATACCTGATATTGCGCAAGTGATAAAGCGATGATGTACATTTGATGGAAATGCACAGTTGATGGGCATAATTGAACAATTGATGGAAATGATTAGTATAGCCAGGTTGATGAGTTGATTAAGTTGATTGAGAATGATGCTTACGAAAGACAAGTTGATGCAATGATTGATTGATTGATGGATTAAGGGGACATGAGATTTTGAGAAGCAAGTTGATTGATTTGAGATTTGATTCAAGAGACATATTAGTGAGATAAAGTAGTTGATTGATTTCTCTACGACAAGAAAGATGAAGAAAATGAAATGCAAGAAACAGAAGATGAAAGAAATGCAAGATGGAAGAAAATGAAGGTGATGAAGCCTCTTGTGCCTTTTAAGTGATTGTATCATCATCGAGCTTATTATGTCGCAAATTAGTATAAGCGTCTAGAGAACATGAACATCTAGACGACTTGAATACTATTTGCATTTTTATTTAGTAATGAAGTATAAGCATCTAGGTATAAGTGTTGATTCTCATTTGTGATTGTCCTTGATGTCAAACTTCTCTTCAAATTCAGTTGATTCTCTCAGTTGATTCTATGATAGGTTAAATTTTGGATGGTGATTACTTCTTTGGAAAAGTATTTTTATTTGTTACCTTGGTCCTTGGTAAGATAAATTATTTACTTCATTTTATGTGGACTGCTTGGACATTGGTTTTTGCAAGATTGGATTTCATTTTGTTCTAAGCCTTATGAGTGCTTTCAGAAAGACATCAAGTTTTTCACAGTAATTGGTTTTCACTTATAGGCATTTATTGGCATAATGGTTACAAAGTCTTGTCGACCTCATAGTGTTGTTTTCATCGGCGTAAGTCTTATTGTTCACGGCAGGGTCATGCCGAGTCTATTGGTGTCTCACCGACCAATGGTGGGAGGATACACTTTGGAAAGTGTTGTCATCACCATAAGGTCTCGGAAATATTCAAATGTCTCACCGACCCTGCCAATAGAAAAAGGTATCTTTGGTGATACATAGCATAGTTGTCATAACATCTCACCGATAATGATTTTTCACAGCAACTTTTAGTGGATATTAGTCAGTGATAAATTTTCCTTCAGCATAGGTTTTGTTTGTCTCATCGACCACAATATTGGACAGGGCTTTCAGTATAACTAAGACATGTCTACAAGATGTCTCTTTAATATCACAAGGCTACATCGATAGTATATGGAAACATAAAGAGGCTCTGTCGGTATGAGAATTGAATTCTCTTGGCGATCTATTGTATTATGTGGATGTTCGATGAAACATGGGGCATTCATTGTAACGTCTTCCTAACTTTATGTTGTCTTAGTGATGATGAAAGTTCTTCATGGGGACTTCAGTGTGACATTTGATCATCGATATGACTTTCCACCGATAATCATTTCTCTTGTCGATATGATTTTTAGGGTTTGACGTGCCATTTTTGGAGGTTGTGCAAAAGTCAAACATGGCACTATATTATTCTATGATCGCTCATCATTCCACCATGATAAATGAAGCCCGTGTTTTCATTGCTGCTCTCTAACTAGTTATAACGGCTATTAGGTTGACTGGGTCGGTATGGTTGCTATTCTTGGTACAATTTTCTATCTGGAAGCTCGACTGAGCTAAAATGAAATAGGTGGATTCTATCAGTTATAGTATTGAATTCAACTTACTCATAGCAGAATTTATTATTTTTGATCATGGGTTTTCTGGAAATGAAGTTTATCTGATTGGGTATTCTGAAAATGAAATTTTATTTTGGGAATTTGGGTGCTTAGTAAAACCATTTCAAAATGGATTTAAAAGCATTTGATTATGTTTTAGTAGAAGCATTTTTGTCGTTACCTATTTTGATTGATAGAACATTGATTCTTTTTTGGTCAATGGTTTACTTTGTTCTACTGTTACTTCTTATGACACTTAATTTCCTGACTCTAAAACAAAAAAGACAGGTTACGTGGCTCTACTCCTTGTCCATGAAGATTATTGAAGACTTTGATACCAGAAACATTGTATAAAATGATACAGAAAAACTCTTTTCTGTTTTGGTACTTCTATTGTAATTCTGAGAGTATCTAGGCAATATGAAATGAATTGTAAACTCTACATAAGCTATGTATACAAAAGGCAGAGATGTTGTAAAAGGAGCTCTTCTCTATATAATATTTTAGGGATTCAATTTGTGGATTCTTAAGGTATTATGTAGATGAGAGAACATAGTTGTTTATGCTTTACTGAAAATAGAGTAATCCTCTGAGTTATCATTATTGTTCATAAAACATAAGTTGAAGGGTTTTGTACTCCCTAAGATAGTTGTCTCTAAAACGAGGGGTTGGTGCTCCTTGAGTGGGTGCTCTAAAAATTGCCTACAAGGCATTGTGAATAGTGGTTTTTTTTTATTAAGCCTACAAGGCACTTGGAGTGGTTTTTCTTCCCTGATTCAGGATTTTCCACTCAGCTCAAATCTCTTGTGTATCTTTGTTTCTGTGTGATGGCTCTTCTATTTCATGCTGCTGTTCTGATTATTTAAATTCTCAATTGTGCATGCAAAAGATTACATTCAATACATGAATGACTTAATCTTTATATTGGGATCAAAGTATAAATATGTTTTAACTTTCATTTTGAGCAACGAATATCATTTTGGATTCACACTAATTCAACCCCCCTCTTAGTGTCTCTTTTAACTCCAACATTTGGTATCAGAGTGTAGGGTCCTCTGATTGGTGTTATTACCTTGGATTGATTCTAGTTTTTGGAGTCTTTTAAATGGCACAGTCTAAAGATGGTGCCTCTGTTACTAGAGCTCTGTTATTTGATGGAACGGATTATGTGTTCTGGAAAATTAGAATGGAAGCTTTTCTTATTTCTTTTGATGTTGATGTTTGGAGCATGTTTATAACTACTTACAATGTACCAATTTCTATTCCCACTAATCCTGCTGAGAAAAAGAGATATGAAACAAATGCCAGAGCTAAGCATGCCATCTTGTGTGGGTTAACCAAAGATGTGTTCATTAAAGTCATGCATTGCAAATCTACTAATGAAATATGGGAAAAACTTGAAACTATATATCAAGGGAATGAGAAAGTCAAACTGTCAAAAATCATTACACTCAAACATCAGTTTGAGGAGATGAAAATGAGGGATGATGAAAAGGTTGTTGAATATTTCCTAAGAGTTGATGAAGTTGTCAATGCTATGAAAGGTTTAGGTCAAACGGTTAATGAATTTGATGTGGTCACAAATGTTATTAGAACCTTACCATCAAAATTTGAATCTAAGGTTTCAGACCTAGAAGAAAAGAAACACTTTGATCAACTTACCTTAGACAACATTCAGGGAATACTTACTACCTATGAAATGAGAACTAGCAAAAACACCTCAACTAGAAAAGAAAGAAAAGGTCAAAGTTAGTGAATCAGATTTGTCTGATTCTAAAGAATCCAATTTTTTTAGAAAACTCAAGAAGGGTTCAGGAAGATACAAGGGAAAACTTCCCTTTAAATGTTTCAACTGTGGAAAAATAGGTCACTTTACTGTAAAATGTCCCTATGATGATCAAATCTGTGACAATGAGACAACTAAAAAATAGCCTAAGAAGAAGGCTTTCAAACCTAAATGAAACTTTAATTTCAAAAAGAAGAAAAGTCTGTTTAGTAAGGATGAATCTGACATTGAATCTGAAGATTCATCAACTGAAGAAGATGAAACTTTTTTCATGGCTGAAATCACTCAGCAAAATGATTATAATGCTATTGATATTGAAGAAGGTGTTGTACACCTTGAAAGTGAACGGAAATGTGCTTTACAAGTGGTTAGAAAACTCAAAAGATAGGTTCTTGCACAAGAAAATAAACCAGATCTAGATATGGTCTCTTTGAAAACTCAGCTTGAAGAAGCCAAAAGAGTTGAAGACTGTCTTCGAGAGACTGTTAGCTGCAAAGATCAAGAAATTCAAAAACTGGAACAAGAAGTTGTCAGACTTAGGAAGGACAATGAAAAATATGAAAGCACTCTAAAACTGAATGAGATGCTCAGCAAGCAGAAAATGCTTAATGATAAAACTGGTATTGGTTTTGGAAAGGGTGAGTGTTCAAGTGACAATGTAAAACAAAACCCCTCTTCTGATGTCAAACACTCAAGTTCAAGTCACTCAGGTTCTAGTAAAAACCATTGTCAGATTTTAAGAGGTAATAGACCCTCTTACATCTTTAATTTTTACTTCTATGGTTATTGTTTTTTCTGCAACAGATTCGGCCATAAGGCGAGCACCTATAGATTTATGAATTCTAGAACACCTAGGTTTGGTCTTAGACAACATTACGGTTTTGTTAGATAGATCAGATGCTTTAAATGTAATACTTTGGGACATTCTATCAAGCAGTGAAGAACTGATCTGCAATCTAAATAGTAGAATTTTAAAAAGGTCTAGAAACCTAAGTCTGTCAACAATACTGAGCAATCTATGTTTATTCAGACTACTTTTCATTCCAAGAAAAATGACTTATGGGTCCTGGATAGTGGATGTTCGAACCATATGACTGGCGATAAAGGTAAATTTATAAATCTTGAAGATTATGTAGGTGGGTATGTTAAGTTTGGTGATAACTCTGGTATTCAAATCAAAGGTAAGGGTTCACTTCTTTTGAATGAGGACACTCCTATCTACAATGTGTACTATGTGGAAGGTCTCAAGCACAATCTATTAAGCGTTAGTCAAATATGTGATAGTGGTTATCATGTACTTTTCACTTCGCAGGGATGTGAGATTAAGAACAAGATTGGAAAAGCTATTGCAACTGGAAGGAGGACAAAAGGAAATGTGTACAATCTTCTTGACACATCAAGCAATGACAATAATCAAGGTATGTGTTTAATGGGCCAAATTGAAGAGAGCTGGTTATGGCATAAAAGGCTAGGACACATAAATTTTGAAAATCTGGTTAGAATTAGTAAAAATCAGAATGTTAGAGGTTTACCAGTTCTTAGCAAGCCTGAAAACTCTATGTGCAAAGAGTGCTTAAGTGGTAAACAAACTAAAATCAGTTTTAAAACAAAAGAACATTCTTCTTCGAAACCTTTACAGCTTGTGCATACTGATTTATGTGGACCAACCAGAACTAGGTCTATTAATGGTGAAAGGTACTTTATGCTATTTGTGGATGATTATACAAGAATGGTTTGGGTCACTTTTCTTAAGCACAAATCAAAAGCTTTTGAAAGGTTTAAAATCTTTCGTAAATTGGTTGAGAAAGAATTAGATTTGAAACTTAAATGTTTGCGATCTGACAAAGGAGGTGAGTTCACCTCTCAAGAATTTATAGATTATTGTGAACAACACGGCATTAAAAGACAGTATGCTACAACTAAAACACCTCAACAAAACGGGGTTGTTGAATGTAAGAATAGAACTGTAAAAGAAATGGCTAGAACCATGCTTGATGAAGCTAAATTGTCTGACATTTACTGGAAAGAAGTTGTTCATACAGCTGTTTACATTTTGAATAGAGTGCAGCTTAGGGTGAAGTCTAAACACACTCCGTATGAATTATGGTATGGAAGAACTGCTTCTGTCAAATACTTTAAAATTTTTGGAAGTAAATGTTTTATTAAAAAGGATGATGATAATCTTGGTAGCTTTCAATCAAAGTCTGATGAAGGTATCTTTTTGGGATATTCAACTCACAGCAAAGCTTATAAATGTCTTAACATAAGGCTTAACAAGATTGTTGAAGCTGTGAATGTTAAATTTGATGAAAGTTTGCATTTAGATGCTGATACATTGTAGGATAATGAGGAAGATATTCTTGAAATTGAATCCAATCCAGAAGAAGCTGAAACAGCAAAGCCTATTGCTGAATCAGCAAACCCTAAAAATGAAAATGCAAGTCCTGAGAAGGTTGCATCAAAAGCTCCTTCAAAGACTGTAGCTAAATATCATCCCAAAGATCAGATTATTGGGGATAAGAATGCAGGAGTTCAAACCAGAAGAAGGGTTGCAGAATCTGATGAAAAGGCACAAATTGCTTTCTGTTTAGTTACTTAGTTTGAACCTAAATTTTTTAATGAAGCTCTCACAGATTTATGTTGGGTTAATGCTATGCAGGAAGAAATTGATCAAATTGAGAAAAATCAGACTTGGGAGTTAGTCCCAAGACCAGATGACAAGAATGTCATTGGAGGTAAATGGATTTACAGAAATAAACTTGATGAAAATGGCAATGTTATTCGCAATAAAGCAAGATTTGTTTGCAAAGGCTATGCTCAGCAAGAAGGTATTGACTTTGGTGAAACCTTTGCACCTGTTGCTAGATTAGAGTCCATCAGAATATTCTTAGCTTATTCTTGTTTACAAAAACTTTACTGTTTATCAAATGGACGTCAAAACTACTTTTCTGAATGCTTTTTAGATGAAGAGGTATATGTTGAACAGCCTGAAGGATTTATATGCAAAGATAAGCCTAATCATGTTTACAGGTTGAAAAAGGCTCTCTATGGCTTAAAACAAGCTCCTAGAGCTTGGTACTCAAGGCTGGACAGTCATTTAATTTCTAATGGCTTTGTTAGAGGAGGTGTAGACAGTAATCTATATGTTGAAACTGAAGGTTCTGATATTTTGGTTGTTGAAATTTACGTTGATGACACTATCTTTGGCTGCAATAATGTTATTTTAAGTAAGAATTTCTCACAACTAATGGAATTCGAGTTTGAAATGTCTATGTTAGGTGAATTAAACTTCTTTTTGGGTCTTCAAATTTCTCAATGTGAGAATGGAATATTTCTTTCTCAAACTAAATATGCTCGAGAGATGCTTAAGAAATTTAAAATGGATGAATGTCATCCAGTTAGCACTCCAATGGCTACAGGATGAAAACTTACTAAAACAGATGATTCTCCAGATTCAAATCAAACAGAATATAGATCAATGATTGGTAGTCTTTTATATTTCACTACCTCTAGACCTAACCTTATGCATGCAGTTTGCACAGTTGCACATTTTCAGGCATCACCTAAAGAATCTCATGTTACTGCTGTTAAAAGGATCTTTAAATACATTCAAGGCACTCTTGACTATGGTCTTTGGTATCCTAGGAGCAATGATTTCACTTTGATTGCATATACTGATGCTAACTGGGCTGGTTGTCTGGATGATAGGAAAAGCACCAGTGGTGTTGCTTTCTTTCTTGGTGATCGTTTAGTGTCATGGCACAGCAAGAAACAAGAATCAATTTCTCTTTCCACTGCTGAAGCTGAATACATTGCTGCCACTTCATGTTGTACACAAGTACTATGGATGAGTTAGACTCTTTATGATATGGGTATTGTTGTTTCTAAACCTGTTACCATTCTCTGTGATAACACTAGTGCGATAAATATTTCAAAAAATCCTGTCATGCACTCTCACACTAAACATATTGCTATCAAGTTTCACTTTCTTCGTGAAAAGGTTTTGGCTAATGAAGTCTGCTTACAGTTTGTTGGTTCACAAGATCAGGTGGCTGATATTTTTACTAATCCCTTAGCTAAAGAATTGTTTGAGAGGCTGAGGCTTTGATTGGGAGTTATCTCTCAATCGTTACTTCACTAATTTACCATGCTTTGTGACAGGGGGAGCAAGTTCTTTGACTTATTTACTTATAGCTCTCCTCCATTCTAGATTGTTGCACTGTTACTCTTTATTTGCAGCTGGTACTCTTTATTATTCGTGGTTGGCTTCTTAGTTGTGTTTTATGGCATTGCACAATCCTCTCTTAGTTTCTTTGTCATTGAGGCAAAAAGGGGGAGAATGTTTTGTGTTTTTCCATCAAGGACAAAGGGGGAGTTTGTTGATTCTCATTTGTGATTGTCCTTGATGTCAAACTTCTCTTCAGATTCAGTTGATTCTATGACAGGTTAAACTCCGAATGGTGATTACTTCTTTGGCAAAGTATCTTTATTAGATACCTTGGTCCTTGGCAAGATAAATTCTTTACTTCATTTTATGTGGACAGCTTGGAAATTGGTTTTGCAGGATTGGATTTCATTAATTCTAAGGTCTTATGAGTGCTTTCGGCAAGACATCAGGTTTTTCATAGCAATCGAGATTCACATGCAAACATTTATTGGCATAATGGTTACTAAGTCTTGTCGACCCCACTTTGGAGATTTCATCGGCATAAGTCTTATTGTTCGCGGCAGGGTCTTGCTGAGTCTATTGGTGTCTCACCGACCAGTGGTGGGAGGATACACTTCGGCAAGTGTTGTAGTCTTCGGTATAAGGTCACAGCGATGATCATGTGTCACACCAACCCCGCTTGGTGGAAAGTCCATCGGTGGAAATTGAAGTCATCGCCATGAGGTCTCGGTGATATTCAAATGTCTCGCCGACCCCGCCAGTAGAAAAAGGTATCTTTGGTGATACATAGCATAGTCGTCATAACATCTCACTTATAAAAATTTGTCACAGCGACTTTCAGTGGATATTGGTTAGCGATAAATTTTCTTTTGGCATAGGTTTTGTTTGTCTCATCGACCAAAAGTATTGGACAGGGCTTTCGGTATAACTAAGACATGTCTACAAGATGTCTCTCTGATATCACAAGGCTACAACAATAGTATATGGAAACATAAAGAGGCTCTATTGGTATGAAAATTGAATTCTCTTGGCGATCTATTGTATTATGTGGATGTTCGGTGAAACATGGGGCATTTGTTGTAACGTCTTCCCGACTTTATGTTGTCTCAGCGATGATGAAAGTTCTTCGTGGGGACTTTGGTGTGACATTTGATCATCGATATGACTTTCCACCGATAATCATTTCTCTTGCCAATATGATTTTTAGGGTTTGACGTGCCCTTTTTGGAGGTTGTGCGAAAGTCAAACATGGCACTATATTATTCTATGATCGCTCATCATTCCGCCATGATAAATGAAGCCTGTGTCTTCATTGTTGCTCTCTAGCTGGTTATAATAGCTATCAGGTTGACTGGGTCGGTATGGTTGCTATTCTTGGTATAATTTTCCGTCTGGAAGCTCAACTGAGGTAAAATGAAATAGTGGGGTTCTATCGGTTACAGTTTTGAATTCAACTTACTCTTTGCAGAATTTATTATTTTTGATCATGGGTTTCTGGAAATGAAGTTTATCTGATTGGGTATTCTGAAAATGAAATTTTATTTTGGGCATTTGGGTGCTCAACAAAAACGTTTCAAAATGGATTTAAAAGCATTTGATTATGTTTTAGCAGAAGCATTTTGGTCATTACCTTATTTGCTCGACAGAGCATTGATTCTTTTTTAGTTAATGGTTTACTTTGTTTTGTCGTTACTTCTAATGACACTTAATTTCCTGACTCTAAAACAAAAAAGATAGTTTATGTGGCTCTACTCCTTGTCCATGAAGATTCTTGAAGACTTTGATACCAAAAACATTGTATAAAATGATACAGAAAAACTCTTTTCTGGTCTGGTACTTCTATTGTAATTCTGAGAGTATCTGGGCAGTATGAAATGAATTGTAAACACTGCATAAGCTATGTATACAAAAGGCATAGATGTTGTAAAAGGAGCTCTTCTCTATATAATATTTTAGGGATTCAATTTGTGGATTCTTAAGGTATTCTGTAGACGAGAGAACATAGTTGTTTATGCTTTACTGAAAACAGAGTAATCCTCTGAGTTATCATTATTGTTCGAAAAACATAAGTTGAAGGGTTTTGTACTCCCTGAGATAGTTGTCTCTAAAACGAGGGGTTGGTGCTCCTTGAGTGGTTGCTCTAAAAATTGCCTACAAGGCATTGTGAACAGTGGTTTTTGATTAAGCCTACAAGGCACTTGGAGTGGTTTTTCTTCCTTGATTCAGGGTTTTCCACTCAGCAAAAATCTCTTGTGTATCTTTGTTTCTGTGTGATGGCTCTTCTATTTCATGTTGTTGTTCTGTTTATTTAAATTCTCAATTGTGCATGCAAAAGATTACATTCAATACATGAATGACTTAATATTTATATTGAGATCAAAGTATAAATATGTTTTAACTTTCATTTTGAGCAACGAATATCATTTTTGGATTCACACTGATTCACCCCCCTCTCAGTGTCTCTTTTAACTCCAACAATAAGGACCTTAGATGACCTGAATACTTATTGCATGGAAGACACTATTAGACAAAGAATTCTCTCATCCACAGTAGACTCATAGGTTCTTGATGGTTTTAGACAGCCATGTCCTAGGACGAGTCATCTTGTGAATAAGAAACAATCCACAGACAACGAACAAGTGAACATGCCCCATCCTCACCTCTCTAGTCCAAGACATCCTTGAGAAGCTAAAAGACATGCAACCAAAGATAAAAATCATAAATCAATTGAAGATAAACAAACAAACATGCATCATGCTTCACTGTAGAACGAATTTTTGTTACAGTTTATACATTTAGTTGGATCCGCAAGATGAGTTGATAGGTATGTATGTTTCAATGCTTGTTTGATTGTCAATCATGGCATGTTATGATTTTGTTAAAGTTCAAAGTTGTGTGGTGATCTGAAAGTGTCACCACTTAGGGATTTTTGAAGTTATGTGATTTTTTTGGATGTTTGGAATATTTGATTTTATTTTTTTTGAATTTTTTCAGGACATTTTATGATTTTTTTTGGATTTTTTTTCAAGACATTTTA